>PVKA01004647.1:0-26212 GCA_004027165.1 Ctenomys sociabilis
AAAAAAAAAAAAAAAAAAAAAAAAAAAAAAAAAAAAAAAAGAAGGTCACTGATGAAAAGCCTAAAAGTGTTCAAATATTTAAACAGTTTCCAGATATACAAATCTAAAAGCCATGAAAGAAAACAGCACAGTAAGTTGCTTCCTTTTTAAATTTGTTATTCAAAAAGATATACAGTGAAAAATTCAAATACTCTGAGATAAATTATTTACACATAAATTTCAAACAGCTCATATGCAGAATATTTTAAAACTTTTCATATATTTGTACAAAAACAAAATAGAGAAAAAAAGAGACAAAGTTCATAAATAATTAACTCACCATCACATAACTAGAAAATTTAGGGAAAGTTGCTCCATCTCAGTTTCACCTAGTAAAATGGAAAATTAGTAATGAGATGCAAATTTTTTTAGCTACCAGATGGAAAAAATTTAGAAGTTTGGCAATATATTGCCTTGAGCATGTGATAAATGCTGGTGAAATCTGAGCATATTTTAAGAAAATTGATGAAATTTGAACAACTAGGGGCTGAAATTTCCCCAAATTGTTCTTTTAATGGAAAATATCCCCAACCTACAAAAATTTAAATTACCAAAACAAAATATTCACCCACCAAGTAAAAATCTCGAACTCTAAAATTCTGTAGCAATTTGAAAATAAAGCATGCACATGTAGAGAAAATATCAATAAGGAGGTACACTCCATGAGTTTTTATAGAAAATTTGTGAATTGGCCAAAGTGTAAGAAAGCAACAGATATAGGTAAATAAAATTCTGTACTGAAAAGAGAAAAGATTTGCATAACATGCTGTTTAAGTGAAAATGAATGAAAAAGTTACACAGGATCATTCATATTTAATATTTTTCATCATTGATCTTATCTAACCACCCTTCTATATGTGTATACAGAGAATGCTGTATGCACATATAGAAAAATATTGCCCTGAATCCCAGTAATATGTAAACTTTATATATATTTGTGAAGTTAAGTAAATACATAAAGTTAAAAAATAGAGAATTTGTAGTAGTAGGTTCAGGCTGGGAGTGCCTGTCATTCTGGTCTTCTGAATAGGTGCTGTTTGTCATGACATGCGGGTCGCTGCCAAGCTGTCTCTTGGGTAGAAGTTTGTTTAAAAAAGAGGGGGGTGGTGAATGAAGGCAGGAGAGAGGGAAAGGAGTGATGTGGGACTGTTCTGCTACAATGCTGTATATGGTTAGATTTCTGAACTTATTTGTAAACATATTTAATTGCTTATTCCTATTTTTAAAATATATTTTATTGTTTTACATTTTTATGTTTTATTTTGTAGGGACTTAAAGTTTAACATATCAATACTTGATGAAAAGTATCTGTTCCATATTAAACCTGAGATATTTGATATTCAGACAGATAGTGAGGTTAAGCTCAACAGCCTAGAATATATGTAATAACAATAAGCTTCTCTTCTGGAGTGTTAACAACCTAAGTTTGCAGACCAAAAATTAGAGAAAAAGGAGGGCCACAAGCATAGCCAACATTTTGGCCCTAGCCTTTCAAGGTCAATTAAGACTCAGGACATCTGAGAACCTGTACTGTAACATTGTGCAACTCAGTTGTGTCCAAATTTTCTGATCAAGGAGATTATGGGGCCAAAGAAGAAAGTGATTGAGGATGTAGAGTGTGTCCAAGGAGAGTCACTTGGAGAGAAAACATTCTCTCAGGCTTTTACAGAGAAAAAATTGATCAAGCAATGGCCATGACTCATCCACATGACTGACACAGACAAAGGATCTACAAACAAGGTCTCAGGATAAATCCTGAGGGGATTTGACTGACCTTAATCAGATACAAAAGCTATAATTCTTGTTACATAAATCTTGTTTTATCTTGGTCTTAACCATCCAACAGAAAAGTATTAAACCGAAGTATAAGAAGTAAAACCATATTATTATGCTGAGCTGTGAAAGACTCAACAACTTCTGATACTGCCAGACATACAGAAAACCCAATACTATTATGGACTACTGGACTATTTGGGAATATTTTTCTGAACTCACACATCTATAATATTTAATTGACAAAACTAAACCAAAAAAGGGGATACAAATGAATGACCATTTGGTATCATATATATTCAAAATAGTTAATGCAGATATACAGCTGTATTCTCTTAATTCAATGAATAGAGGGATCTGTTCTCATAGTGTCTGTAAATGGCATATCATGTCTGCATCTTATATAACAATTAACCACTAAGAAAACAATATGCAATGTATTAATTATGGAAACTGTCCTCCTAATTTAATGTTTCATTGCTATTTGTTTCTCAATAAAATTATAAAAAAAGAAAAAGAAAAAAAATAGAATAGATTAGGTAAATGGATAAATTTATGCATACATAACTATGACTATATGTATCTATAACTATGCATATATAATTATAAATATATATTTATTTATATCTATATAACTATTATGTATATGTAAATATATATATATATATATATACACACACACACAAATAAACTATAATCTTTGCAAAATTTAGATGGTGTAACTGAATAGGATTAAAAAAAGTGACTCTTTTGAGGAAGAAGATTGGCTTGGATTAGGGTAAACGAGAATCAACTTTATTTTTCAATGGATGTATATATAAAGGAATATGTTTAGAAAAATATGTGAAAGAAGCTGGCACAAACATTTTTTCTGAAGACAGCATGAATTAGAATTAAAACAAAAAAATTACAATACAGAATTTCACTTAAAGTAATACTAATTTCACAGTATTTGTTGTAATACATAGTGTTGTCTTCAAGCCAGCCAAAAATAACTTTTTTTTGTTTAACTGGGAATCGAACTCAGGCCCTTACACTTACCAGGGAAGTGCTTATTCCACTGAGCCATCTTCCCAACCCCCAAAAATAGCTTTTAAAACATCATTTTCTCTGATAGTTTAATGGTGATAGACTGAAAGTTGAATACATATTTGCAATTTATATTGCCCTATCTTGAGACAGCTACCACTGCAAAACTCAAAGTATGACTCAACCCATAAACAGAAAATCTAATGTTCATCAAATGCTAAGTAAAGACAACTTTGTTCTTAAAACTAGAGCATATGAAATACCAGCATGTGAAGAATATTTTTGTTAGGATCCCAAAAGCAAGATTTTTGTCACATTATAAATGCTCATATGATGTGAGAATCAAATCAGTGGCAAACAACATGGATTACAGATCTGCAGTATCAAGGCTATAATAGAAATGAGGTCACTGGAGAAATCTGTTGCAGCATATGCCTCCCCATGCACAACATCACAGCATCATCTGAGCCACTTCGCTAAGTTTATTATAATTCATCAAAGAGAAAAATGCATTAAGAAAAAAATGTGACAGGTTCTCTCAGAATCTTTAAAGGGATGATAATAATTGTTTGGTTATTTATTTATTCATTTATTTATTTGGCAGAACCAGTGATTGAACTCAGGCCCTCGCGCTTGCCAGGCAAATGCTTATTCTACTGAGCTATGTCCCTGGCCCTTGAGACAGTTGTTAAAGCTGTGTTAAACTGTGTTCGACATCGAGGATATGGGAATTTGAAGATTCATAATCACCAGCACTGAATACAATATAAATATTTTATTGTGCCTGTTAAATAAGCAAAATGTTGTAGAGTAATTTTAGGTATTCAAATTTGCTGATACAAAAGTTATATTTTTTCAAATATTCACAATACATGTAACACTAGAACTTATATTTAAACAATGAGATTACTCAGAATGCCAAAGAAGATTATAAAACTAGAAAATTTGAAGTGAAATGATGTTGACAAATGCTTAAAAGGATGTGCCTAAGTCCAAGTTGGATGTGTCCCCAGGGCACTTTTTGAGCGTATTGTTTCTGTTGAGTTCACAGCACTTAACTGATTTCCTATTTGGCATTTGATTGCATTTCTGTTGACTGATTAACTGGAGTCTAAAGGTTAAGTCTATTTCTCCCACGCTGTAACCTACTCAAATAAGTACCTATTTAGAGAAAAGAAAACATAAGGAGGTAAGTATATGAAAAAAAGTGTCAGATGTGTTGTTCAAAGAAGGTCCCAATTCCTCCAGCAATTCTACAGCGAAGATGGACTGAGGTGAGTTCCCTAGCAAGTTAAGAGCAGCTACTCCCCCTGCCAGAGCAGCTACCTTCAAAAGTTAGCTTTGCCTCCCCTCACATTATGTACTCTGAATCATTCGATCCCACCAAGTATGAGCCATAAACACATAGCTCATACTTCTCTGTCATTCCCTATATTTTTCCCAACATATTTGGCCATATATCCTGTGATTGCCATAGCATGAATGAGACTGAGAATGTCTCCAAAATATTACTATTATTGCTTGCCATGATTCCATATATGGTGATTATGTAACTCTTGAAATTTCTAAATTTGTAGAAATGTAGGCAGCTCAGCCACCAAAAATGCTCAAACAGTTGTCAAATAGCATGTTCACAATGCAGTCTACAGAGTGTAAAAGAGTTTCCATACAGCTAAACATATGCTCTTTGATGCAGAAGTTGAAATTTTCAAGCCATAATAATATAAGTGGGGCTTTTTCCAATCAAGAAATGATGTAATCATCCCTTCCATACTAAATTCACAGTGCTTTGTTTTCCTTCCTAGAATTTTTCAATTGCCAAGGTCAAGGACATAAAATATGCTAGGAAAACTATAGCCTTCTTTTGCTGTAAGCTATAAACCAATGCTGATTGGAGAATATTCTTTCTTTTTCATTTCTTCCTGTCTTCCTGCCTTTTGTTTCTTTATCTTTCCTAACAGACCACCTAAAGGTTAAAGGTTATGAACTCTATTGATACACAGATTATGTAACATCATTTTCAATAACATTGTGTAACCAATTTGAGGCTACTTAGGAAAAATCCCTTAAAGATAATGGCTTACATAGCTTATATAAGCTAACATGATTGTCATTATCATTTTCATAGGACAGATATAATGAGCTTAAATATTTTAATTAGGAAGAGCAATCAATGCTTAGTCTAAGTTAAGGAAGGAAACTAGTGATTGTAAATAAGATAGTTTTTACTTTGTAGATAACATGAGGTAGAGATAATAAAATGGCATCTATTGAAAGTAAAACAAATCTACTGTTTTTTTTAAATAAGGCTTGTCAGGAATTTAATCAAAGATTTATAATATTATTATATCATACTTTAAATAAAGTGGTTTCAAGGTGTTATTAATCAAGTTCAAGAACATGAAAACTATGAGGATTGAAGAAGATCCACCTATGAAATATGAGCATTGTCACCACAGTCTATTTCCTGACTAATTAGTAAATCAGTCCCAATTGGAATTTCAGTACTTTAAAATGAAACCCTTATAGCTAATTTATTTTGGCTTTCTTTTGCAATTAATCAATTCTTGATAACCAAAAAGCATGAAAAATATTATTCTACACTTAAATAATTTAGGCTGGCTTTTCTCATTCTGTATTTTATACAGTGTTAAAAGCAAATATGTTCTACAAATTGCAAAACACTATTATTTGGCACAAGGATGACATGAGTAATATTCAACCTCCACTTTCATTCTACACATAAAAATAGAATTCAGAGTGAAAAAGTGACAGGACACGCAGCCCCTCCTCCACGACAGGCACTAATCAAGACACTTTGCAAATACTTCATGCTACACACATGCAACCTTTCGACACACTGTATGTGTCAAGATTTTGTTTTTGAATGTACTCAGGGTATAACAATAAATTTGTTTCTGTTCAAATTTCAGTAAAGATCCAAATGACATCTGCTCTAAGTCTGTGAAACATCATGAATAAAAAACTGATACGGTGTTAGTTGTCTATTGAGCAGTAGCTACAGTCTGAATCTCAACACTACTCTGTAAATTCACATGTTGTTTGTTTGGCTCCCAGAGAAGTTACAATGAAAGGTACTGGAACTTTTTTTTAAAAAATGTATTTGGCTGCTACAGGGTCTCACTACACAGCTCAGGCTCATAGTGATCCTCTTATTTTCAGACTCCCCAGCATAGGGATTACAGGCATGTGCCACCACGCCCAGACTCTGTGGCTGGCTCAGTCCAACCTGAGAGCAGGACTGGCATGGCATGTGGTGCCAGGGATGGAACCATGTTCCCTGCATTTGGGTAAACTTGCCTAAGCAGGTGCTTTAGTCCCCTGAGCTATCTCGCTGGCCCCAGGTGCTGGAACTTGGAAGAGGCAGGGCCATCCATAACGCATTTAGTGATTAGAGGGTGTCTGTGAAAAGAATTGTGAGACCCAAGCCTTCCTTCCTTCTTTTACTTGCTTCCCGTCGATTAAGCTGACAGTTTTGTTCTGATGTATTGGTCCATCATAAAGTCCTGTTGAACCACAAGTCTCAGACACTGTAGTTAACTGATCATGGAATCTGCAAATCTATTATCTAAAATTAATCTTCTGTCTTTTTAAGTCCATGGCCTTAGATACTTGTTGTAACAATTGGAATAAATATCTTCTTTTACCCTCTTTTTCTTTTATTGGAGGAAACAGTGATTAAACTCAGGCCCGTGCACTTGCCAGAGAAGTGCTTATTCTACTGAGCTATCTTTCCCACCCTCTTTTACCCTCTTTTACCGACACAGTGCCTGGTACTTGTATAGTACCATAACTTGGGGCATCCTAAATTAGGACAAAACAAAAGATAATCTACAAATACTTTTAATTCATTTTAGCATACAGTGGAAATGCTGAATACTCATTTAAAATCTGCAGGCCCCACTTATCAACATCAATATGATGCAGATTATTTAAACATTCTCAAAATCTGCGGAAGGACTTGCTTTCTTTAGAAGTGGTCTTTCTGAATGTGTGTCTGGTTTACAGAGGCCCAAATTTCACCAGAAGGTACATATTTTTTGTGGCTTCACATGTCTTTACTACACCAAGACTATGAAAAGGAGATACTTTGATGATTTTAAGTTAAAATAACCCCAAATTATATTGAACATATGTAGGGAAATTACTGAAAGAAATTTGTACTTTTATCCTCAGGAATGATAAGAAGTATGTTATCAGTGGTAATAAAATATGTGTCTATCAAAAGTGATATGCATTGTTTCTGTTATTGAAGCACACTCCACACCGTCACGTAGCTATTGAGTTATATGATCACTCATGCTGCTTCAGCTTAATCTATTAGGGCACAGCTGGTGTCTCATCTGCGTTGTTCTTATCTTTTTGAGCATGGTACTTCACAAAGAAAACTAAGCTATTTTCTATTAAAAGGATAAATGGGTGAAAGAATTAATGAATTTGTAATAATAACATAGACAACTGGAAAGGGGAATTTATAATAGAAAACTATTGGTAGATCAAAGCTGCTGAGGAAAAGTAGTAAATTGTTCCAAGTATTAGTCCATGATGGCATTCAAAACCAAATTATAGGGTCCAAGTACCCAAAAATATTTTGTGAGAAACCATTTTTCATTCAGCAGAAATAAAACAGTATATCCATAATCAAAAATCTGCTCTTATTATAATCTTCATCTTATAGACAGTCATTTGCTCTAGGTAAAGGTGACTGTGTACATCTTACAAGCCCAAGAAGATGCACACACATTTTCATGGACATACACACATGCACACAAGTATACATACACACAATCTGAGTAACATTGTCACTAACCTATTCATTACCAGATCCACTCAGGTTTCCTGAATTCCTGACTCTTTTAAGAAAGTTCTAGTTAACCTGGATTTGCATTGTCTGTGTTTCTACAGCATCATATCTCTTTAGAACTCAGTGTCCTTTTCCCTTCACACTAAATGATACCTTCTCTATTTGGCCTCAGCCTGACCCTTGGTAATCCTGCCTGAAGCTGTTGCAATATCCCTAGCGATTTGAACCACTGCAATCTCCATCCAATTCAGTTTTGCTTAATCCACCTTTGGTCCTTTGAATTCTAGCAGCTGGCAGCAACATAAAATTTTATGGTCCTCAGGCCAAATTCTACTCTCCTTCTTAAGCTACAGCCTTAACATTTTAGAAAACAATGAAAATAGAGATTAGCTTGGGGAATTGTTTGGAGATTTCATTTTTTTTTTACATAGTCCACAAAATGGAAATAAATTAAATACTGATCTAGTTTTCTCTGAGAGATAAATCATATCACAGAAATTCTATAAACCCTAAAATTATTATAACTTCTCATATTTACTCCCTATCTTAATACTTCCCCTTATCTCTTTATAAATATGATCTTTCAAGGTATATTTTAAAGACAGGGAGGAGGATAACGACAAGAATAAACAAAACTGTTATCTGCAATCTTTTACTTGTGATAATTCTGGCATTAGCTTTTCTAATGACCCTCCCTCCCCTATTCCCATCTTTGGCATCTGACTATAGAAAGTGGCTTAAGCTGGAAATTGATCACGGGTGTGCACAAAGGCAAAGCAGGTCCAAGAACAAAGAATGCCACAGGCAGTCTGCCTGCACAGACTGCTTGATCCCAGAGAACATTAAGCCATAAGACAATCCCAGCAATTAGTTGCTAGGGAACGTGATGTCATTTGACACTAACCTGTCAGATGTATAAATAAATGCCGTAAAGTGGTTGAGCAGCACCTTTTCTCCTGTCTGGAGAGAGAGGACTCCACCTCACATTAGCTTTTGTCTCTTTATCTTTTCCATCCTCTTACTGTCCATCCCTCTGGGAACTTTAAGAACTGTACTGCATGTGACACCTGACAACCTGAAATTTAGATTTCCTATTTATGGACAGACTTAAAAGAATATAAATTTAATTTAGCTTGTAGTTCAGAGTGTAGTCCATAGTCGACAGGCTCCAGGGAAGGAACAACATAGTGCGAGCAAACATGTTTAGTTCAGGGTAGCTGGGTAGGAGAGGAGAACAGCACAGAGACAAGAAAGGGCCAGGGGCCTCGCACAGATCCCAGGGGCCTGCCTCTGCGACCTTCCAGACACACCCAGAAGTGTGGTGCCCCAGTTCCCAAACCCAGGCACCCCACCCGACTGCCACATCTCCTTTCTCATGCCCGGAGCCTTGTTATACTCATCTTGACAGTGTTCTTCAAGGGTGAACTAACAAATGCAATGAAATATGACTATGTGAATTAACTGAGAATGAAAGAGGAAAGAGAAAGCTATTTTAGAACTGTCATATCTGATTTTTATAAATTCGGAAATTGGATATGAGCAATTTTTCCAGATACTCAAATATTTTGTCATTTATTATCACCAACTTCTTAGAATCCAGTATCCCAAACTATAATGCTTTTTTAAGACCTAGCATTTTAATAACAGCTTTCAATGCTTAGAAATGTATCAGGAACTATGCCACACATGCCGTCTCATTACATGAATATAAATATAACTATATGCTCTTTTACAGGTACCTGAATACTATTTTATATTCTTTCCTGATGCCAGAGTTTGACTTTACAGACAAAAACCCACTGACAAATGAAAATATAACCTGAAATCTCTTTTAAACTGATACTGTTGATGGTGAATTTTCTGCAACCTAATTACAAATTCTAACATGTTTTTATATTGTCTTAGTAGCTAATATTTTGCTCACATGTTTCTATGAGGATATTAAACCTCTCACTTTACACATTTTTGTGAAATGTGGTTTAGGAACACAGTACTAGATTCCATAATACATTTATGTTTCACTGATAGTTGATTTGACTAAAGAGCCTATTTGTAATACAAAAATCAATTCTAAATCTTGTATTTAAGTGTGATATATTTTTAAAAGTTGTGTGATTACTAGATAAATCATTTATTCAAGTTTAGTTATGATGTAAATGACATTTATTCAAGTTTAGTTATGATCTAAATGAAAGTTCTCTGTAATTATTTTTCCTGGAAGGAAGTATTTTCAAATTAGTTTGCTTACAAAATATTTTCTACCTAGAGTAAACAGTGCTAAATATATCCATCAGCTTTCTAATCTGAAAGAGTCAGTAGGTATGTATTATTTTTTACTAGTTTTCATCAATCATTTTGTAACCAAAATTGATGCTACAGGATTATAGATAGCAAAAGTAAAAATCTTCCAGTAGATATTTTGTGTAAAGTAATACTTTTTCACAATGCTAACATTTGCAATTTAATTATTGCTTGTATATTGTTGAATAGAGATAACTGAAAAGTAGTAAATTTCTCAGTTGCTATGTCTCATAATATTCAAAAATAGTGTTACAAAATAAGTACCTATATGTGCTATGAAAATACATTTAATGAAAGAAGCATATATGGTTTGTTTATGATAATTCAATATACAAATGTCACAAGATCTTTATGAAAGCTAACTCAAGCCAGTGTTCATGTTAGAATTTTTGAAATAAGATTAAATAATATGTATCACTAAAACTCCAGAAGATATGCTTTGAAGCAAGCTAACCTTTAAATATAAATCATCTTAAACACTGCAAGTCCTTTAATAATGGAGAAACATGGACTATATATAACATGTGATCCCATCAGAACGAGTTGTGTTTTATCGTGATCCTAGTTTCATATTGTGGGAAAAATATCACAGGTATATTGCTGTTGCACCATGTCAGATGTCCACATTGTAGTGATTTTTTATTATAAAAAGTATTAATGTAGGTTACCATTACAGAGTAATAATAGCATGGTGCTTATTAAAGATAGAGCTAAAAGAGTGCATGGATGAGTCTAACAAGAGGTTTGAAAGTTATTTTGACTTAAGCCTCTATCCTCTTTTAACTAAGAAATCAGTAATATCATTTGGCAGACAAAGCCAAAAGAAATGTCTCAAAACTGAGTTACTTAACAGCATTCTCCTTTTTATAACTTCTGGCCCCTTTTCAAGGACTGATGCTATTTGGGTCGTGCACCATCTGTATTGAATCGATCTTTCTCACCGATCATGACTTGTTGGTATGAGTTGCAAAAATTTCTTTTCTCCATTATTATTCAAATTCTCATGCTACTGAGTTCAAAGTCTTCTTGACCTATATCTGTAGTGTTTGTACTGTTCTTTTTTCCTTGTTTCTTTCTTACTTTTTTTCATATTTGCACAGACAGGGACAATTTTCTTCCTTCAAGTCTACTTGCTTTTGCTTTAGTGCTTCCTAGTGGCATTTCACTGCTTAGATTTCAGTCATTCCAGCTCCATAAGAAAGAGCTCCAATTTGTCATCCTTCAAGTATCTAAAAAAGATGGCTGTGGAGATCATGGATTCAGTAGTTGAATATTTTGTTGAATATTTTCTAGAAAACAAGATTCCTCTTATGTAGACAGAAAGGCATTTGGGACATATTCTGAGAGAGGCATTATTACGCTTTGTGGTTCCGTCTTTTGCCATAGCATTACCATTTTCCCATATTAAGTCTCAAACTGACAAAAGTAATTTTTGAGATTCAATAAGATTTCATAAAAAAGCAAGTGGTACAAACAGCTTTGTGGTGAATTGATCTTAACTACAAAGCCAAAGTCTAGAGCCTAGTCTAAATAATAACCTGATTAGATAATTTTAATGAACAACTTATACTCACCTTTCTCACATCAGTGTGTATGTAGGTGAGCATGCGTATATGTAGCTCTGTGTGTGTGTGTGTGTGTGTGTGTGTGTGTGTGTGTGTGTGTATGTAAGGGGGTATACACTTTCGCATAACTAGATGTGCATATGTGTGTAATTGGGTATGCATATGTTTAACTAGGGATGTACATATGCATAATTTGGTGTGCATGTGCCTGAATGTAACTGGGTGTTAGTGTGGCTATCAGTAAAACTCAACTAGAAACAACCAAGAAGAAGCAATGTGTCCTAAAAGGAATCTGTAAACATAGAAGGAGAAGGTAAGTGATTTTTTTTCTTCTCAAATCAATCAGACCTCAGGGTCTGATTGTAAGAGTGCATTGTATACTAATTAAATGTGTTTATTTATTACATGTTAAATAGTCATCTAGAAGGTTGGCCAAATAGCTCAGCAGATTAAAGCACCTGCAAGCAGGCACAGGAACCAGAGGTTCAATCCCCAAGCCTGCTGTGCTAACCTGCTCCGGGGGCATGCTGAGCCAGTGATTAAGACGGAGTGTGGTGGTACACACCTGTAATCCTAGCTCTTGGGAGGCTGTAAACAGGAGACTCACTGTGAGTCTGATCTATTAATGAGACCCTGAACACCCCATAGACTCTTCCCTAAAATACAAAAAAAAAAAAAAGGAAATGTCATCTAGAGAGCTATGTTCTAGCTACAAAGCCATGATTAGCAAAATCAAGCACATAAATTTAAGAATCAAAACTCAGAGGCAATAAAGTTCTCATTTTATAACTGGAAAAAAATCATTGTACTAAAATGTGCCCTGATCAATATCACACTTAGGACAGGATCCTGTACTTTAAGTTCTGGAGTGGTGTTTTTCTTTCCCATTTTAACCTCTACAGTCACAGATAGATAAACATATATCTGGATTCTTCCTTTGAAAGAAAAAGTAAAAGTAAAGCCAAAATAATGGAATTTTTTCTCAAAATGAAAAAGTCCTTTTTAATGAGAGTTAGTCAAGTGAGAGTTAATTCTTTTCTGTTACTTAAAACCACCTCCATTTGCACAGTCATGCCTTTAAACAGTCATTGGACCTCAAGGTGCAGATAGACTTAAGTCCACTGACACATGTAGAAGAGTCAACTGTAATTCACACTGTCTAATTCAGGCCCCTTCAATAACTAGGCCCCAAAATATTCTTTAAATTTGAGCTGCCACTGGCTGCAGTCCCACTGTAGTTCCTCCCATGTGAGATCTTGGTTGGCCCATGACTCTGCCTAATGAATCCAATAGGAAGAAATTGGATGAGTTCTGCTGATATGTGGGAATGCTTCCATCCACCCTGTAAGATGCTCCCCTGTCCTGCTGGACAAACCATGTAAGTAACCACATAGAGGTTACTATAATTTTCCATTGAGAAAGAACAGCATCAATATTCTTTGCTCTTGAAGCCTGCTTAGCAGTTTGAAGTCTTATATTACAAAGAGACTGTATTTTTTGGAAAATTTTCACTTTGCAAAGATCATTCCAGTATAACCACTTCTAAACAGATATTTTCATTTTCATTGTTTTCCACCTTTCTAAACTTCTAACAATTTCTTATAGCTTATAGCATAAAGTTACTTTTTCCCTGGAATGTAATTTTTTCTGCATCTTATTTTTCAATCACAAATATAAAGTACAATTTGGCTTAGTGACTATGTAGCTTTAGTCTTATGCCAAAGCACAACTTGGGTATGAAAATGCAATCACTAGATCCAGGTTTGTGCATAAAAATTTTAATTAATTTTTACTAATTCTACTACTCTTATGTCTCCTTTTGATGTGATAACATACACTCTGGCACCCCCTTTTCAAAAAAATGCTGGAATATTGTTTTCAATAAATAAATGATCTTTACTCAGTTGCCCCAACTGATCCTAACTCCTGCGGGGTGAGTGTGAGCCCAGACTATCCCCAGCTGGCTCCTACCCAGGCCAAATGATGCATAGTCACTTTCATACCTAACAGAATCTTGATTCTTCACATGGGACCTGGTGGTTAGCACAGCCAAGGAAGAGTTACGCAAATCTCCAAAAAGAAACAAGGTTATGAGGTGCTGAGATGATCTGGAGCATACATACCACTAGACTAAGCAATCACAACACTGAGCTGTTCCTCCCGTGGATGAAGGCATAGAACTTATTTGGAAAATGCTAGGAAACTCACTATGTGGGGTAAAATCGTCTCCATCTTCCCTCTAACTACATACAAATGAAGATGGATATTTGCAACCTCTGGATAGGGATAGGCACTAGCTAATATAATTAATCTAGTGACAACCTTGAAGAAGCAAAAGATGTGTTAAAGAAATTAACCATAATTAAATGATCTGATTAAGAGACATAAAAGGTTTTAAAGAACTACATTAGTACTGATATTTCTGGGAAAATATCCTAATGACAGAAGTAAAATTCAGGTAGCTAATAGAAACCTCTACTAACAGGACCTCTCTACTCTACCTGTAAAACAATGCAAAGGGCCCCAGACCTTCTGTAATTAGGATACACAGGAGAAGCTACACTTTTATTAGATTCAGTGTCTAAAGTGAGGGGCTGGGGAGAGAGCTCAGCAGTGTAGGCACCTGGCTGCCAAATCTATATTACTAACATGACATCTCTACTCTACCTGTAAAACAATACAAAGGGCCCCAGATCTTTTGTTATTATGATACACAGGAGAAGCTACACTCTTATTAGATTCAATATCTGAAGTAAGAGGCTGGAGGGATAGCTCAGCAGTCCAGGCACCTGCCTGGCAGTGCAAGGACCTGGATTCTATCCTCCATATTGCATGCTGTGCCAGCCCTGGAATCTCAAGCATGCTGTGCCAGCCACTGACAATGGGCATAGTGGTTCATATCTGTAATCCCCATGCTGGGGTGGCTGAGTCAGGAGGATCACTATGAATGTGAGCTGTGTAGTGAGATCCTATACCAAATAAAAAAATTGACCCCAGTTTATAACATTTAATAGTGGAATAAAAAGTAATTCAATAGGCTATGTGGATACGACCTTTAACTATAAGGCCGCCAACTGTGTCCTCAGCTTAGATTGTGAAGCTCTGCCACAGAATTGGTTTATAGAGAGCACAGCCTACATTAAGTATAACAGAAATGCTGCATCTTTTAGTGAGTTTTGCAAGGCTGTGATTCTAACACATGAAGCAAGAAGCAGATGCACTTTTTTCTGTTTACTGCAGCGTAATGTTAATTCAATTCAGTGAGCACATTACTCTTCTACCATTTAATGTAAAGAAGGTGAATTACAGACTTGAACAAACAGCTGTATCCAGTGATGATCTTTACCCTCTCAAATGCGTTTAACATTTAATTAAAGTATTTTTTTCTTGCAGTGACATTAATACATAAAAGCATCTAGGCCTGATTATAGGAAAATTTCCCATCGTTTAGGGAGGAAATGTAATTATGTCTGGGGCCTCATGGCTGCCACTTAGGAAATTGCAAACAGTTCACTAAACGGCACTTTCACCATGACTTGCTTTCTATCCAAGAGTTTACTTACAGCAGAGACTGCCCTAGGACATAGGCTAACAAAGAGAAAGAAAACAGTTTATTTTTGAATATTCAGGTTCATATCAACTCACTAGAAGTGATTTAGAGGGATGTTAAATTTCTGTAATAAAAAATTGTTCATCATTCATCAAAATATCAGTGAGTTTTCAGATAATAACAATATATTATATCATAGTACACACTTACACAATTTAGTGGACGTCTTACACATACATTCCACGTCTTATTTCCTGTGTTCATCCCCTATTGCTCCCCTTTCTCTCCCCCATATCTTGATCCCTTCCCCATTTGGGAAAGGTTGTTCCCTCCACTTTATATCATCTAAAAATGTTTTATTTTCCTTTTCATTTATATTTTAGGCTTTTCATGAAGGGGATCTATGCACACTCCAGCCTGTGTGTCAGATTCACTTCAGTTAACATTGTACTTCTGAGGGGCATCCAGAAAATGGAAACGTTCAAATATAATCTATTTGAAAACTGAGCTATATTATAATCACTTTCCATTCTTACTGGTGTTTTTTAAAGTTGCAACAAAATATATAAGTCTGAGGAAGGGATGTAATCCATTTCATTCTTTGTTTTGAGTCAGTCTTGACACTTGTGGGCTCCTGCCTCTTTCCTGAGCTGCTGAGGTTATAGGCAAGTGCCACTCATCTGGATAGTAGGTACAGTTTTAGAAGAAACTACTAAACCATTTTTCAAAATTCATACACCATTTTCATCCATTTGCATTAAGTAAAAATCCTGTTATTCTACATCCTTGTTGGCATTCGTTTTTGCAATGTTCTGAATTTCAATCATTCTAATAGTTATGTCGGAAAATGGAACTACTTTCCTATTTTATTGTCCTATCAAATTGTTTATGACATTGCTATTTCTACTAAAAAGTATCCTTTAGTATCACATGTATAATGCAAAAGTATGAAATATTTATAGTGTTCAGTCTCGCTATTCACTGGATACATAACTATTTTAATATCTTCATTATATTAGTTTTTATTCATCACATAAAGTTTTCATCTAATTATGGCATAGTAATTTATTTTTCATATGACTGAATTTGTTAGAAAATTGGAGTTGGTAAATGTTAGATACTCAAGACATAGTTGGAGAATATGAACAACAATGTGCTCTATTTGTGACAACATAATTTGACATTTCAAAGATAGTAAGATTGTTTGTATCTGAAAAAAGTAGAACCCATTTATTTTCTTTTTAAGTCACAAACTTTCTTTGGCAAAAAGGTGTCTAAAATCAATCAAAACTTTCCTTTCCTCTAATTCTGAAAGACACTCACTTTCTAGCCTCTATCACCTGTCTTTTGATACATTTTTCTATTTCCTAGTAAAAAAGTGTTTCTAAATTCTGACAAAGCCATAGAATTCCATCATTCAAAAGAAGTTTATGGTTTATGGTTTTACAATCTTCCATGTGCCCATTACTACTTATATTGAGTTTAAGTCAATAGTGACACTAGTTTTGATAAGTGACATTTGTAATACTAGTAGAGTGTTTACTTCAACAAAATTGTTTGTAAGTGATTAAGAATTTTTAATACCATCACTTTTGAGGAAATTAATTTACATTCAAATAGGAAAACATTATGGGGGTTTATCTTCTAATATATGTTGGAAATGTAAAATTACAGTATGCCATTTTAGGAAACAAATGTACAAATGAATTTTACTTATATAAAAGATGTCACATAGAAAAGATATATGGCTATTTAATGCTGACACCATGGTACAGAACCTTCTCCCCAGCCAGCGACCTCTCGCCTCTACTCTCCGTGTCACACTGGAAAGCAGCACCTTCCACAAGTCCAGCGTCAGGTCCTTCATCTGTCCCTGCTGTTACCAAAGATGTCATACTGCTGTTGTAGCAGCCTGTCAAAATCACTCACATTATCATTTCAGGTTCTACTTGCTGAGTTCTTTGCTAGTTAAAAAAGTCCATGAAAGAACATAATTCTGGACCACTTGTTTTTGAGAAGCTTTTGCACATCAAAAGAAATTACCAACAAAGTGAAAAGAAAACCCACAAACTTTGAAAAACTCTTAACTAATAAGCACTCAGACAAAGGTCTGCTCTCTAGAATTAATAAAGAACTGAAAACATTAAGGACCCTAAATTTAAAGACCCAATCCAGAAATGGGCATCGGAGATGAATGCACACTTCTCAGAGGACAAAATTAAAGAAGTGAATAAATATATGAAAAAATGCTCCACATCACTAGCCATCTGTAAAATGCAAATTAAAACAACACTGGAAAATCATCTCACTCAAGAAAGAATGGCTATCATAAAGAAATCAATCAACAACAAATGTTGGAGAAGTTGTGTGGAAAAGGGAACATTTCTCCATTGCTGGTGGGAATGTAGACTGGTGCAACCATTGTGGAAATCAGTGTGAAGATTCCTTCAAAAACTAGGACTGGAAATCCCACTCAAGCCAGCTATGCCACTACTGGGAATTTTCCCTGAAAAACTTAAAACATCATAACATAGTGATATATGTGTACCTATGTTTATAGCAGCATAATTTGTGATAGCCAAATCTTGGAAACAGCCAAGATGTCCATCACATAAGGAATTGTTGAAAAAGATGTGGTACCTATATATAATAGAGTATTACTCAGCTATAAATAATGATAAACTCGAAGCCTTCATATTTAAATGGATGTCACTTGAAGATATAAGTGAAATAAATCAGACCCACATGTGTAAATATCATCTAGTCTCCCTAGTATAAGAGCTCAAAAGAAGAAATACAAATAGAAAGGTATAACACAATTAAAAGGTAAGCGAGAACGTGAGGATTGGACAATCAGGAGAGGGCAAGGAGAAAAGCTGGGAAACAGGACAGGCACAACGGCATACATTTTATATGCACAAGATGGGTAAGGCAATGATCCTGAAAAACATCAGCAGGTTTTTCAAACTAGCAGTTAATTGGTAGGATTCTCACCCTAACTAACTATACTGCTGATACCTATGAACCAAGCAATTGCACTGAAAATAGCAATGTGTAATAGAAGGGTCATGCTTGGAATGCCTGTCACTCTGGTCTTCTAAATGTGTACTTCTTGTCATGATATACCAATTGTTACCATACTGTCTCTCACGAAAAGTTTCTTTGCTGTTTTTTTAAGTGGGTAATAAATGGAAAAAAGACAGAAAGAAAAAAATGTCACAGGACTGTCCTGCTACAATGTTGTATATGGTTAGATTTCTAAATTTCTGTTTAAAATATGTAATTGTTTATTCACATTCTTTAAATATTTTCCTTTTTTTAAATTTATATCTCCATATTCTATAGACTTAAAGTTTAACATGTCAATTCTTGATGGAAAATACCTTTTCCATGTTATAACTAAGTTGTTTGATATTCACACAGATAGTGAAGGTACACCCAACTGTATATGTAGTAGGGTAATAATAAGCTATTATTCCAGAGGGTTAACAACTTAAGTTTGAAGACCAAAAATTAGAGAAATAGAAGGGCTGCAAGGGCAGTCAACATTTTGGCCCTAGCCTTTCAAAGTCAGTGAAGACTTAGGACATAGGAAAATCTGTACTGTAACATCATGTAACTCAGTTGTGTCCCAAAATTAATGATCAAGAAGATTATGGGGCCACAAAGGAAAGTGATCAATGATGTGTAGTGTGCCTAAGGAGATTCACATGGAGAGAAAACATTCTCTCAGGCTTTCGCAGAGAGCAAATTGGTCAAGCAATGGCTGTGACTCATCCATATGGCTGACACTGACAAAGGATCTGCAAACTGTGGTAAAGGGTTACAAGATAAAACCCAAGGAGACCTGACTGACCTTATCAAATCCATAGATACATTTCTTTTTATTTAAGTTTTGCTTTATCTTGGTCTTAATTATCCAGCAGAGAAGTATAAAAATGATATATATAAAGTAAAGCCATATTAATATGTTGATCTGTGAAAGACTCAAGTCAACAACTTCTGCAGATAATCTACTATTGTGGACTGCTGGACTGTGTTGGATTGCTTTGCTGAATTCACATACCTATAGTATTTAGATGCCAATGAAATACCCATATCTGACTGAACTAAACAAAAAAAGGGATACAAAGGAAGGTTCATTCTGTATCTGTATATATAGTATAGTTAAGGTAGATATACACCTGCTTTTGCTTGAATCAGAAGAAAGATTTGTACTAATAGTGTGTGGACAGGATATCCTATCTGTATCTTCTGATACTGATAACCACTAAGAAGATAATGATGTACAAGGTGTTAGCTATTGAAACTGACCTATTAGTCAGCTTTGATACTGTCTTATTGGTATTTGTTTCTCAATAAAATAAAATAGAAAATGAACATAATCCTTTGGTTTTATGATATATAGTTTTCCAGTTGAATTAAAGAATGTCAGCAAATTAGAAGATGGAAGAGGCAAATCATGGAGGCTGGAGGGAAGAACAGCTCACCTTCCTCTCAATCAGACTGCCATAGCATCCATTTGCAAAAGATCAAGTTTTCTTTTCTTTTTTTTTTTTTTTTATTTATTTTTTCTGACCTGGGGATTGAACTCAGGCCCTTTCATTTTCTAGGCAAGCACTTATTCTACTAACTTTTTCCCTGGCCCCAAATTAATTTTTTTGGCAGAATCAGGGAACTCAGGCCTTTGAACTTGCCAGGGAAGCACTTATTCCACTGAATCATTGTCCCATCCAGCAGGGAAGTCAACATGGGTCACCTGGGGAAGGAAAGGGATGAAGAAGGGACAAGGGACAGGAAACATGAGAAATGGACACAAGACAGGATTCTGATCAAGTCTTGTTTACTCAAAGGAAACTCTGGGTATATATAGTGGAGGCATAGGGAAATGACGTCGGTGGATAAAAGGCACGAGTAACTAGGTAACCCAACCGGGCTATGACAGGAAGTCCCACCTCCAGAGCATAGCAGGAGACTTATGGGAAATAGGCGAGGTAAGAAGAATTAGGAACTTAACTCAGCAGAGGAATGGAAACTTAAGAACATGGCTGAGACTATTATAAAGTGGGTTCGAGTCACAGGTTTCCTACAAATCATCTCCCCAGCCCCTGAGTTTTCTACTATAGATAAATTAAACTAGATTAGTAGTACAAGGCTTTTTCTTAATACAAAGAAATTAAGATCCAAAAGTTAAGTAAAGCTTTTGTATAAAGCAACAAAAGATGTTATTTCATAGACCTAAGTTCACTAGTGGCGAAAACCCATATTCGCCACACATATCCATTCAACAGTGATTTATTTCTCATCACTTGAATGCCCACTTCTCATCTGGACATTCATTGTTCTGTTCATGTTCCATCATCTGTATCAGAGGGTGCACCTTGGAAATCAGTAGAATCACCTGCATTCTAAGTGGGATTTTGAGAGGGAGATAGGGTCTCCAGCTCTTAGGGGCCACAGAGGAGGTCCCAGGGGAACACTGTTTGTCTTAGCAGCAGGCTTGTCTGTTTACTGGAGCTACAAGGAGCTGGACCTTTGTTGTTACAGCACCTGCAGGAGCTGTGGGCACTTGGCAGTACACTGTCTACTGGATACAGTGGGCATTTAGACTCTTCTGGGTAGTTAAGGATCCTCTTGAGACACTGAGGTTTTTCTCTCATTAATAAGTCCATTGCTGCTCACAATTCCTCAGATGTCCTATTGAAGCTTTCCCACCTAGACAAGGGCCCATCACTCTTAAAAGGAATTATATCTTCTAACTTTAGGTCTCAAGTGCCATCTTTTCTTCAATTATAAAGTGGTCATTAGAATCGCTAAGAACACTTCGCTGCTGTGCAATGCAATATTAAAAGGATTTATTTGCTTCCTATCAGCACGTTAATATGTCTAAATCTTCCTTCTCTCTCTCTCTCTCTATTTTTTAAAACTATAATTATTACTTTAATATCATAAAAAGTTCACACTGATAGAATCTGCAGTGCTCAGCTCTTCTTCAGCCTCCTCTCCCTTGACCTTGTGAAACTCTGGTTGTTGCCAACATCAAAGACAAAGAGTAAAGCTGGAGCAGAGGGGAAAATGCAGGCGCCAGCAGCCAGTTCTCCTAGCTTTCCAAAGCCTTCTCCAAACTTCCACCTCCTCCTCCGAGCTGCAGCTGAGGGAGAAGTCGTGGGTTTTCTGTCAACTGCTTTCTTCCCTCCATCATCGTTAAGAGTTAATAGGTGCAGCTGCAGCAGGCAACATCAGATGAGGGGGAAGAACCGAATCAAGGGAAAAGGGCAAGGACTGGAGGGAGAAAGGGGAATCAAACCAGTGCAGGCAAAAAGGAGACATTGCTGCAGCTCACAGCTGGTGAAGGTATTAATTCCCCAAGTTATTTTTGGGGCTTTGGATTGGGAGCAGTACAATGGAGGCTCCAGATCATAGTGGACTTCATGGGGCTGAAGGAAGGACAATCTCAGAGACTGTGCTATGAAGAAGAAAGGAAGAAGCATCCTGCTGCCAGAGTAAGGAAGGTTCCCTACATAGCACTGTACTTAAACAGCACCCTAGAAGGTCCTGGTAACAGGCACCAAACACTCATAGAACCAGCAATCATGAGTTCATTCCAGTGAGGTTACAGAATTCCCATTTCAACACTATAGAATAAACTCTGAAAATTATTATTGGGAGACTTAGGAGAAGAAAGGGAAGGGAGAATTTCATGTAAACACAAGGAAGAAAGACACAGAGCAGATCGTTTGGTTGCAAGGCTTCCAGGAAGCCAACCAGGGACCAGACATTTACACTGAAGCAAAGTGGGCCCAGTCCTGCGCTGTGCTAAAAAGACTAGAGAACAAGCCACAGCAAGGCTGAGTTCTCGCAGCAGCAGCAGCGACAAGGTAGCAGTGTGGAGGATGTGCTATCGTCAGTGGGGTCCCACTGCTGGCCAAGGGTCGAGACAGCCATGGGGTAGGAGTTCAACACAGGGTGTCCAGGCAGGGCACTTCTTGTGCACAGGGTCATATTATCACAGGCGGGAATATTCCTCTCATGTTCTCATCTCTCAGACAGGCAATTGTGAGAATAAAATCAACAACGAAAATCTGACATTTCCCAATTTTCTAAGCTTTTTCCAATTATTTTGCCATGTACTACAAACTTAAGGGGCCAGTCTCCCACAGGGAGGGATATGTGGGTATTCAGTGTAGTGGCTCTTCACCTGTCTGCATCACAGAGGGAAGCTGTGGCCTGCCAGGCTGGCACCTCTGAAGCCACACTTTCTCTTTACTGTAATAAAGCAGATATTTTAATGTCAAAATATACAACTTCTGGCTTTATCATGCAGAGCATCTTACCTTGAAGACAAAGAAGACTTTCATTTACTAGTCTTTCAAACTGAACTGTATACACACATGACAAAACACACACACACACACACACACACACACACACACACACACACACCTATCCTTTGATTCCATGATTCCCATTGGATAACAAAAGTTATGAAGTCCTTTTTGTAAAATAAAATAGCATTTACATATAATCCCTTATATTTTCCATGTATTTTAATCTCTAGATTATTTAATATTTAATACAATGTAAATGCTACCTATCTGTACAAACTGCATTATTTAGAGAACAATAGTAAGAAAAGTAAGTGGTATTATTTTTCCATTTTGTAAGCTATCATTGGTTGAATCTATGGATATAGGAAATGTGGGTAATCAGGGTTCACTGAACATATACGTGGTCAGGAGAAGAGAAACAGAGATAGTTTGGAAATGCAGAACAAACATGTGGTCCTTCCTGAGGAGGAGACATGTAAGACATTAACCCAGGGACCATACATTTTCAGAGTTTCAACAAACAAAGCATTCCAAGCTAGGAAGCTCCATGGGTCAGAGCAGACCCTGCAGGAGAACAAGGCAGAGGCTTTTTATAAAACACTGGAGATGCCCATAGAAAATGTTTGTCTGGCTACCTTTATGAAACTGTCATACTTGCTTTACCCCACTAGAAAGTTCCCAAGTTACATTAAGTATGTTGGCTGCATTTGTTTGGATAAACAACAGTTCTGTGTCTCTTTATTATGGTCACTTAGAAAAAAATAACTTGAGTTTCACATATGATTGCAAATCAAGAAAGGTTAAGGTCATTTGTGTGGCTGAACTTACTTTGTCACTTGGGATTCATCAGACCTTGTCCTCATTTTAATTTGCTTTAACAGATGGAAAACTCAAGTCTGCACTTTCTTCATTTAGCCTCATAAATGCAGCATTTTGTTTTTTTTTTAAATAAACTTTCCTGAGTGTGATTATGGTACACAAATGTATAATACTTTCTTTTTGACAATCTGGCTCCTAAACATAGGACAAAAATGTATTTGGGGCTCAAATGTAACAATAATGATTTGTTCAAATGATCTGAGGGGAAAAGTCTGCCTTGAATGTACTGAAATGGCACACTGCTGCTTAGCTTGTGATTTAAGATATTATAAGGGGCAATTTTAAAGGGGTGTGTGTGTGTGTGTGTGTGTGTGTGTGTGTAGTACCAGGGATTAAACTCAAGATCTTGGGCTTGCTAGGCAGGCAGTTATGCAACTGAGCTATATCTCCAGTCCCAAAATGGCAATTTTAGAATACCTGCTTTTCTTACATATTGAGGGTAAAAACCTAGCTATAAACTTAGCTACAATGAAATGGCTTTTTAATAATTCTGAAAAAAGTCATAGGTTTTAACACAGAACTCCAGCTAAGTCTGTAGTTATAAAGGAAGCTGAGTGTGGTAGCACATTCTGATAATATGAGTCCTTTGGGAGGCTGAAGCAGGAAGATAAAAAATTTATGACCTTTGTGGGCAATTTAGTGACTGAGACATTGTCTCAAAAAATAAGCAAGTAAAATAAATTTTAAAAGGCTGAAGATATAGTGCATTGTGAAAGCTTTGGGATCAGTCCCCAGTACCAAAAGAGAGGGAAAGGGACAAAAACAACTGCTGAAGAACAATCTACCGCACTTTGACGTTAGCAGGTAGTGTTGGGTACAGTCATGTCTTGGGGTAAGAACACCCAATAAGATGATAAGAGCAAGGTGGAGGCGTAGAAATAGCTTGAACTGAGGTACCCTAAAGCAGCCAATAACCAATAAATAGCTCTGAAGGTGGAAGCTGAGAAAACCCAAAATGTTCTCCTTGCTTTCAATGGGAAATTTTTTCTCCAAATTATTGTTGAGTTACCTTGCACATACATCCTTAAACAATGTTGTTACCAACTCTCTAGGTACTTGTCAATTGTATCAAAAGAATCAGACTTGAGCTTTCTGGCAAGAGAACAAGGTTTCTATTCTTAGGCTTGAACCTGAGGTGAAAACTGCAGGACACAGGCTGGCCTGAAAGACAAAGGTGTACAGCATTTATGGCATTTGCAGATCCCCAACCTCTTACTGTCATCACAGGTGGAGGCAGAGTTTTGCGACACCTGTGTCCTTTATCATGCTTCCTCATGCAACATGTATTTCATTAAATCTTCACCTGGGGGTGTGACTAACAATGCTTATAATGTTGAAGTCACTACAAATTGCTTTCATGAGTATTTTACCCTGGGAAACTTGGGTAAAAAATGCCACTAAGAACTCGTTTTTCTTTCTTATCATGTGATAAAGTTCCTAATTGCGGTATAGAGCAGGGAAGATCATTCTCCTAGCTTCTTGGTATCTCTGCTAATTTCATAGTGTTTGAGGCTGAGGTGATTCCCCAAACTTCCATCTCCAGGTAACTTATCATAGGTTTGTGGCCTGAAATATTGGATCACTCCAATATTGTCTAACTCTCAACTCCCTGTAGTATTTGCTAAGACCATTAATTCAGCTGTAATTATTTATATATTGAGGATAAAATTTAGCTTTTTAATAATTCTGCAAACAAACACAAACAAACAAACAAAAAAAAAAAAAACGATGAGGTATGTGCACAGAACTTTAGCTCAGTCTGCAGCTGTGAAAAATGAGGAGTTTGATAGGGTGATACATGCCTCTGGGAGATGTGACACAAGAGTTGCTGCTCGGAGGCAAATAAATAACAATTCTTATTAAAAAACTTTATTTTTTAAAAAAATTTATGGAGAAACAAACAGCAATAAGACAGTTTCAAAACCGACTTGTAGGACAGTTGCAATAATTAATACATTGCATACTATTGTCGTCTTACTGGTTATTCATAGTATAAGATGCAGACATGACATTCTGTCGACAAACACTATTAGTACAAATATTTCTATTCATCAAATTAAGAGAAAATAACTGTAATCTATCCTAACTATTTTGAATATACAGATACACAAGGGTTCTTCACTTATATCCTTTTTTGGTTTAGTTTTGTCAGAGATGGGTATTCCATTGTCATTTAAGGATGGTAGGTACGTGAATTCAACAAAATATTCCAATGTAGTCCAGTAGTCCATACTAATAGTGGGTTATACATAGGACTGACAATGGGAGAAGTTGTTGACTTGAGCCTTTTACAGCTCAGCATATTAATATGGCTTTACTTTTTGTATCTTATTTTTATACATTTCTGCTCGATGGTTAAGACCAAGATAAAGCAAGACCTATTTAACAAGAAATGTAACTTTTATATCTTACAAGGTCTGTCAAATCCCCTCAGGATTTATCCTGAAACCATATACCGCAATCTGTAGATCCTTTGTCAGTGTCAGCCATGTGGATGAGTCATGGCATTGCTTGACTAATTTGCTTTCTGTGAAAGCCTAAGAGAATGTTTTCTTTCCATGCGACTCTCCTTAGGCATACACCCCATCATCAATCACTTTCCTCTGTGGCCTCATACTCTCCTTGATCAGAATATTTGGGACACAACTGAGTTACATGATGTTACAGAACAGGTTCTCTTATGTCCTGAGTCCTCACTGACTTTGAAAGGCAAGGGCCAAAATGTTTACTCTAATTTTTTTTTTTTTATTGAACTACAAATGTCAATCAGACAGTTTCAAGACAACTTAACAATACAGATTCAATAAATTAATACATTGCAAACTGTTTTCATAATGTTTTGGTATTGTACAAGGTGCATACATGATATTATATTTACAGATATTATTTTAGCAGATATCTCTTATCAGTGAATTAAGAGTGC
>PVKA01004647.1:26312-61327 GCA_004027165.1 Ctenomys sociabilis
ATAATATCCTGTCCAACCACCATTAGTGCAGATCTTGCCTCTCATAGAATTATGTAGAAGCACAGCATTATCTATCCCAACTGTACTGTCTATACACACACATCATGATTTTTTCTTTCTACACCCCTTCCTTTGTCTACACCTGTCAAAGGTGGGCACTCCATTGACATTCAACTAACTTAGGTGCTTGAACTCGACAACACAATCCAACACAGTCCAGCATTCTACAACCTTAGTGAGTTATTCAAAGAAATTGTCGACCATAGCCATTTACAGCTCAGCTTAATATTATGGACCCACAATGCATACTTCATTTTTATACTTTTCTGCTGGATGGTTAAGACCTAGATAAATCAAGACTTATATACCAACACATAAACTTTATATTTCCTATGTGGTCAGTGAAGTCCTCTCAGGGTTCATCTTATTCAATCTATGGTTCGGCCAAATTGTGCTCGCTTACTCTAATTTTTAGTCTGCAAACTTAAGTTGCTAATGCTCCAGAAGAGAAGCTTTTTATTATTACCCTACAACATCAGCAGTTGAGCTTAATCTCACTATCTGTCTGAAAATTAAACTTCTTAGACACAATATGGAACAGGTATTTTCCATCAAGTACTGATATATTAAAGTTTAATTCCCTACAGGATATAAAGCAAAAAAAATTTAAAAAGTAAGAATAAACAGATATTTTTACACAGAAGTTTAGAAATCTAACCATATACAGCATTGTAGCAGGACAGTCCTATGGCATTTTTTTTCTTGTCTTTTGTTTTCATTTATTATGCCTTTAAAATAAAAAAAACAATTTAAACAATTTACTTGAGATACAGTCTGGCCATAATTAGTATGTCCTGACAAGCTCTATGTATTTTGAAGACCAGAATGACAAGCATTCCAAGCATGACCTTAGTATTATACATTGCTACCTTCAGTGCAGTTGTTTAGTTCACAGGTATTAGCATATATAGTTAATCAGGGTGAGAGTCCTACTAATTAACTACTAGTTCCAAAAACCTGCTAAAGATTCTCAGGATCATTGCCTCAACCACCTTGTGCATATAAATGTATGACTTTGCCCCTGTCATGTTTCATAGCTTTTCTCCTTGCCCTCTTATCATTGTTTAATCCTTAAGTTCTTGCTTTCCTTTTACTTGTGTCATACCTTTCTATTGTTATTTCTTCTTTTGAGTTCTTACACTAAGGAGACTATATGATATTTATACATGGAGGTCTGGTTTATTTTATTTATGAGTGTATCTTCAAGTGGCATCCACTTAAATAGAAAGGCTTTAAGTTTATCTTTTTTTTTTTCAGTACCAGGGATTGAACTAAGAACCCTGCACTTACAAGGCAAACACTTATTCTACTGAGCTATCTTCCTGGGGCCAAGTTTATCACTTTTTATAGATGACTAATACTCCATTTTATAAAAATACCACATCTTTTTCATCCATTCCTCAGGTAACACGCATCTTGGTTGCTTCCAACATTTTGATATCACAAATTGTGCTTCTATAAACATAGGTACACATATATCACTATGATATGATGTTTTTCAGTTCCTCTGGGAAAATTCCCAGCAGGGAGATAGCTGGTTTGAATTTCTGCCCTAGTTTTTGAAGGAATCTCCACACTGATTTCCATAATGATTGCAGTAGTCTATATTCCCACAGCAGTGGAGAAGGGTTCCTTTTTCCCTACAGCCTCTCCAACATTGTTGTTGGCTGATTTCTTTATGATAGCCATTCTTTCTAAGCCGAAATAGTATCTCAATATTGTTTTAATTTGCATTTCACAGATGGCTTTTGACATGGAGCATTTTATCATGTATTTATTTGCTTCTTTTAATTTCATGTTCATCTCAGATGCCCATTCTTCAATTGTGTCTTTAAATTTAAGGCCCTTAATATTTTTTTAGTTCTTTATAAACTCTAAAGAGCAGATCTTTGTCTGAGTGCTTATCAGTTAAGAGTTTTTCAAAATTTGTGGGTTGTCTTTTCACTTGCTTGGTAATTTCTTTTGACATGCACAAACTTCTCAATAAGAAGAGGTCCCAGTTGTTAATTCTTTCAAGAATTACCCGTGCGATTTTATTTTTGTTCCTGAGCTCTTTGCCTACCCTTTTGTATTCAAGAGTTCCTCCTACTTTCTATTCTAGGAGATTTAGTTTATCTGTTTTAATGTTTAGAACTTTAATCCATTTTGACTTTAGCTTAGTGCATGGTGATAGACCTGCATCAAGTTTTAGATTTTGGCATGTAGAGAGCCAGTTTTTCCAGCATTATTGCTTCAACATGCTATCTTTCTTCCAGTAAGCATGTTTGGCTCTTTTGTCAAAGATAAGGTGGCTGAGTGTGTTCATAGAGGCTTCTGTTTCTTCTAATATATTCCATTGATCCGCAGGTCTGTTTCTTTGCCAGTACCATGCTGATTTTATCACAGTAGCCTTGTAGTATAATTTCAAGTCAGAAATTGTATTGCCTCCTGCCTTTTCTTTATTGGCCAGGATTGCCTTTGCTATTCTAGGTCTTTTCTGGTTCTAAAATCTTCAAACACATGAACAATGCCAGTCTTAAACTTCATGCTACTACTGTAAGGAAAAAGACAAAACTTCTTTCAGAAATTTACTAAAAATAATTTGATAATGCTCTAAATAGTTTAATGAATGAGCCACTTTGGAGGAGGAAAAAATCTACCTCTAATTTAAATGTAAATATACCCTGAGGGAATAAAACCATCGTCTTATAATATCTTTCTATTTTCATCAAAGGTTTTATTTGAGAAAACCTTCATGTAGTTACACTATGCAAAAAAAGGAAAGAAGATACAATACTTGATTACTAAAGAAGCACTCAGTAGAAAGCATACATACGCGTCTGTGTTCTATATTCCTGAGTCTGGCCTCAGAGCAGCAATACTCTTACGCCAGTCTCCCAGAGGCATGTATCACCCTACTAAGCTCCTCTTTTTTCACAAATGCAGACTGAGGTAAGGTTCTGTGTCATGTACCTGGTTGCATTTTATGTTTTTGTTTGTTTGCAGAATTATTAAAAAGCTGAATTTGACATGTAAAACAAGTCACATAGTGTTGAAGTCTCCCTTCACAGTATCTTAAAGCACCACCAAAGCACCAAGTTCCATCTCAGTATTGTATTTAATATGTTTTCAGTAAAGTCTACCTCCTGCAAGCTAAAATGACAAGAGAATCTGGTATCAGTTCAGTGTAAGAAGCCAGAAGTGCAGAATAACTGCAATCAGTGATGTAGTGCTAGCTTGAGGCTGAAGGCCCCAAAGCTCCCTAGAGAGCCACTTGTGTGAGTCTCCATTGAAAAGCCGAAGAAATGAATCTTAGGTCTGCAAGGAAGAGCAGCAAGCACTGAAGCAGATTTGGATGAATTTTCTTCCTCCTCCCTATTTCCTTCAGACCCTACTGGCAAGCCCACTCACAGTCAGGGCAACTCTTTTCCCATCAGCATGCTGGCTTCCATGCCAATTATCTCGGGAAACACTCTCCACAGACACATCCAGACATGTACTTCACTAATCTAGGTTTTTCTCATTCAGTAACATGGACAATCAAGATTAGCCCTCACAGGAGAAAACAAGGAGAAAAGGGGAGGAGAAGGGGGAGAAAGAATGAAGGGAAAGGAGACGGAAAGAGAGCCAAAATATATTCAAAATTCAGAGCTCAGTCTGTCTACTTGTCAAACAATTTTATTGAAATACAATTGATAAACATTTATATTTGAAATATAATTGATAAACAATTATAATTGAAGCCATTCACCTGTGATTGAAGTACCAATTACAGGTGATTGTAATACTCCATCTGGTAAGTGTTATAAGGCAGTCTTACTGGGGTAAGGGGAGATGGTTCAGTGACGGCTTTGGTAGCATAACTGCCACAAATCAAAACTGGGGAGGGGTACAGAGTAGAAGAAAAGAGGCCATAAACACAGATAGATGTGTCAAGTGCATGTATAAACTATATAATGGACATAATCATTAAATAATGAAAATATGTTCTAAGAAAAATATTTATTTTAACATTGTTACAGGGTTTCAGAGTAAATCTTGAGGGGATTTGACTGACTTTGTCAGATATGAAAGTTACATTTCTTGTTATATTGGTCTTGCTTTATCTTGATCTTAACCAATGAGCAGAAAAATATAAAAATGAGATATAAAAGTAAAGCCATATTAATATACTGAGTAGTATAGGCTCAAGTCAACAACTTCTGGTATTGCCTGTCTTACAGATAACCCACTACTATTATGGACTACTGAAGTATATTGGAATGTTTTGCTGAATTCACGCATGTACAATGTTTAAATGGCAATGGAATACCCATCTCTGACAAAACTGAACAAAAAAAGAGGATATAAATGAAGGACCATTTTGTATCTGTATATACCAAATAGTGAGGATAGATGTACAGCTACTTTTTCTTAATTAAATGAGAAGAAATATTTGTACTAATAGATTTGGACAGGACATCATGTCTACATCTTGTACTATGAGTAACCACTATGAAGACAACAGTATGCAATGTATTAATTGTGGAAACTGCCCTACTAATCTATTTTGAAACTCTCATTGCTATTTGTTTTTCAATAAAATTAAAAAAATAAAAGCAAAATTTTTTTTAAATATTTATTTTAAAAGAAATGGGCTTCTAATTACAAATATTCTCCTGCATAAAAGTAAGCATGTAATAAAAATTTATCACATGCCATTGCAATGTGACAAAAGCCAGGACATAGCCTGAACTCAACCTGTAAAATCAAACGTGTGGAGAATTTGTGAGACCTGGAATGGTAGCATTTTAGATCATCTGCGTTTGCTAAGTGCTTATATAAAAAAGAAAGAAAAATAAACTTTTTGATATCTACTTATAGTTGTTAATTTTCTAGCTTGGAGCAAGAAGTGAGGCTCCTCCTCTCCCAGAGAGTGATACAAAGACTACCTGTCCTGACTGCACTCCAAAGAGATGACTCCCAGGTACTTAAAAAGACATGGGATGGAGGCCTGACAGGGAGCTTTAAAAACGTTTGATGCTCAAAGGGATAATCATTGGTTTTGTAATGTAAATACTCTCAGGAAAGGGAACAGAGGTCTCCATGCCTAGAATATCTGTATTCTCCAAGGATTAGCAGAAAGGCCTTGGCCTGTCTGAAACTTAGTCAAGCTGAAGAACATATTAAGACAGCTTTGGTCCTTGAAAGTAACTCACAGTACATAAAAGGACTCTAAAGATTAAAAGACAAAAACTCCCAGCTAGGAATCCCAGAGCTTGAGTCTAATAAGGTCAATTCTTTCTCTTTGCATCTCCTCTATATTCCAGATTATGATTTGGCATTGGAATTAATAACTTTGCATTTGGAATTAATAACAGGCACAGACTGAAACAAAAAAGAAAACAATCAAACAACAATAGAATCAAGAAAAGAAACAGGCCAGAGGTCTAGCTGGGAGGTCGCACTTGTGCACAGTGGCCTCACCAGCCAGAGCCATGGTAAAGAGGGACCCATCCTACCCCAAGCTGCAAGCAGCGCAAACCTCAGCAGACCCCAAGCATCACCTCACCTTCCCCAGCATCACTCCCAGTGCCATGGATGCCTACCTGCAGGCATAGCAGCCCCAGCTAGTCTGATGTCCCCAGGTCCTCCTGTAGCAACAAAAAGTACCTGGGGCAGCTCATTACTACCTGCATGCTGCATCAGATAGTAAAGTGGGATGTTCCTTGAACCTGCCACCTAAAGACACCTGCAGAGATTGGAATGTGAGATCCTGGGTACCAGAGGCTAAAATATAAATGGCCAATACTATAAGAACAAGTATATGCAAATAATTCTTTCACAGAAAGCTTGTGAGTATGCTGGAACCTGTAAGAGTAACCTAAAGAGAATGACCAAATGACCATGTGCTGAAATATCTTTAAATTAAGATCAAGAGCCTCAATATGACAATCAAAGTGCAAGGAGAGAGACATAGGAAGAACCAAAGAAAGCACGATATGAGTAGGAAAAAAGAGTCCAAGACGGTGTGCCATGGTGATACATTTTCATTACATCATGTGTTTGCAGTAGTGCCAAATGCTAGTGAAATAGGCAGGTGACAAGTCCTAAAGCTCCTCGTCCCCACATTGGCCAGGGTTGGACGATCCCTTCCCAAGTAAGAGTATGAACTTTTGTAGACCTCACTGTGAACATCCACCTACTCCTGAAGACACCTGGGACCTCAACGAAAAGCCTTGTTCTGAAAGCTCTGTGCTGTTCTCTTGTAGAAGTTACTTGGATTGGCCTCACATTATGATCATTGGCAATGGCATGGCAGGCCTAAGTCTGCCTTTACCCTTGAGTGAAATAAAGCATTTCCACCTAGAGTGAGCAATGAGCATTTCCACCTGGAACTGTAATGAGCAACAGTAACTCCAATGGGATAGACAGTTTGGGAGCTGGGGACCTCCTCAAAAGAAGCGTCTATAGACCAGTGAGGAGTCTGTTTCAGGGTTTCTAACCAGATTTCAGCTCTGTCACAGTTTTTAGAAGGCAAGTGTTGCAGTAACTACTTACAAGAAGCTTCACTGGGGTTTCTAAACTTTGAGATAATTTTTTTTTTTTTTTATTTTAGGGAAAGGTCTACAGGATGTTCAGGGTCTCACTACTGGATCAGATTCATAGTGATCTACCTGTTCACAGCCTCCCAAAAGCTGGGATTTCATATACACCCCACCACACCCAGTCTCAATTGCTGTCTCAGTGTGCCCCAGGAGGGGGGCCAGCACAGCAGGCCCAGGGATCAAACCCCTGACCCCTGTGCCTGCTTGCAGGTGCTTTAACCTGCTGAGCTATTTGGCCAGCCCTCTTAATTCTTTAAATTCTCTTTCAAAATACTAGCAAGAATAGGCTGTCCTGATGCAAATTGGTTCACGGGAATATTTTAACTCTTCATACGTAAATTGTCAGTCTTAATTTGTTAATCATTTTAAATATATACAAATGTATTTTTCTTAGTAATCTGCCAACATATGAGTCATTGATTAAACAGCTCCTTGTCATTAATGACAGTTAATGTATACATTCACTTTGAAATTAATTATGAGTCTGAAAATTGCTTCCCTGAACATGTCCTGTTACCAAGAGTGAATAATTTCACTCGTAATGAGGGAAGGCAGTAACAAGCGGTCCATTTTCTGCTGGTTGCTACCTGCTTTCACACTTTGCTAAGAAAATACATTTTACTGTTTTCAACATTTCCTAGTCCTAACAAGCACAAAGGCATTAGAGAGAAATTTTTGTTCTTTCACTGCGTCTCACCAGGTTTTAGAAATGATGAAAGTCAGAAGATGCAAAGGAGACCAACAAGACTTTTCACAGTTCAAAATGTCCAATAACAGAGTACTTTATTGTTTTTATTAACCAGTTTTCCTATGTGAAAATCTACTTGGAAAATGTGTTCATAAATTTCTTTTATTCTTTCTTATGAAAAGATTGCATTACTGTTTTAACAAAATTTTTCACTATTTAATTTCAGCATGTTAAATAAGTTATTTACTTAAAATTTATTCTAACTAGTTATTCTGAAAATATATTTAGACTGAAATTTTACTATAAAAAGTTTGGGGTTATCTCAGGGTGATACTGTGTTTTAAAATCCCAGCTAAAGGGGTTGGGGAGATACCTCAGACATCTAAGCACCTGCCTGGCAAGCTCAAGCACCAGGATGCCATCCCACAATGGACAACATGTGGTGCTGGGCATTGGAACCAGGTGTGGTCTCTGGGAAGGCTGAGACAGGAGGATTACTATGAATCCCAGCTCTGTAGTAAGACCCTGTATCAAATAAATAAATAAAAGATGGAAACATTTTTTTAAATCCCAACTAAACATGCATATAGTTTTTTTAATTATTATTACTTAAAACTTCCAGCTTAAAGTGCTACCCTAAAAGTAGGATCATTTAAAATGAATTGTACACTGTCTTTGCTATGCAGCACAAGATCAAAAATAGTAACATTTGTCATACCTTAGCTATATGAAAGTAAAATCACAATCAGACTAAGTGGTTTCAAAAGCTCTAAAAGTAGAAGGAAAATGATTGTTGCTGGGGTTTACAAGGCCTCCACAGACTGTGATGTAATTAAGAATCATTCCAGAGATGCTAAAGAAAATGGAGAGGTAATATCTGAAATTGTAGAAACATACAGAGTCCCTTGGATTTGCATCTATCTGCAATAAGCCAGTGTATCTCCAGACAAGCTGGAACATAATAGTCTTTTAAGTCAGGGCTCCTCACTCACTGGCATCCACAGCAGACCAAGGCACTAGGAAGATGGCAAAGCTCACCGCTGGGCCTCGCCCTGAGCTGAACTGCTTATTCTCGCAGGCTGGGGAGAGGACCAATATTTGAATTTCTACAAGGCATCAGGGCGTGCAGGTGTGTCGAGGGTCTGGGGAACAATTTAACAACTGTTGTTCTAGAGAATTAAATATGATTATGTCTGTTAGCTCTGTGATAAATGCCAGACTCCTTATAACCCCTTAATAAATTCTAACCAGCTAATAAAAGTAATCCAAGCAGATAAAAAAGAAGCAATCCTTTCCTTAGGACTACAAAAAATACAGGGTCCTTCTTCTGCAGAACTTTTCCTTAGCAGGAATGGTTATTCAGGCACTAATACTTCCTATAACATGGAAATAAAAATTCCACCATTTTTATGGAATCAGAATCTCCATTACCTATCCACAGGAAGGATTAAAAACTAGGAATTAATTAAAAATTGGGAGTCTAATACCTCAAATATTTAACTTTAAGAAAGTGCTAAATTTGGAGAAGTCTTTAAATGACCTTTTCATACTTGAAACCACTCCAAAGATTGTGGGTACTTGAATTCAGTAAAATAACCCCATATAGTCCATAGTAGTAGTGAGTTATCAGCACAACTGGCAAATATCAAAAGTTGTTGACTTGAGCCTTTTACAGCTCAATATACAGCTTTAATTTTTATACCCTGTGATTACACTTTTCTGCTGAATGGTTAAGACCAAGTTAAAGCAAGACCTATATAACTAAAAATGTACCTTTTGTGTCTGACAAGGTCAGTCAAATCCCCTCAGGATTTACCCTAGAACCATGTATGGCAACTTGTAGATCTTTTGTCAGTGTTAGCCATCTGAATGAGTCAGTCATTGCTTGACCAGTTTGCTCTTTGTGAAAGCCTGTTGGGAGCCACAAAGCTAGGAAATCAGTCAAATATACGTAGGTGGGACTTGGCCCAGCACTCAAAACAAACAAACTACCTCACTCCTGAAATGAACATCTTGTCTGGTTAAGATTAGCTATCAGCTGTTAGGTGACCTAGTGTCATGCTTTACCAACTACACAAAAGTGTAAATATAGGACAGTTTTGTTATTAAAAAAAAGGAAGAAAAAATATATATTAAATGTATACAGAAGAGAGTTAGCACAGATATACAGCTATTTTCTCTTAGTTCACTGAGAAAAAAAGTCTGTGCTAATATGTTTTAGACAAGATACCATGTCTGCATCTTGTCATCTGAATAATTACTCCTATGAGGACAATATGCAATGTATTAATTACTGTAAATGTCTTACTAACCTGTTTTAAAACTATTTCATTGCTATTTTATGTTTTTTCTCATTAAAATGAATAAAAATTTAAAAATAAAAAAGAAAGTGCTAAAAGTGAAGTGGGAAAATGAGAGACATGAGATGGTATAGTACATATGCATATATATTATTTCAATAGTAGGGACCAAGAATAAGTGTTGGCAATCACAAACCCCAGAAAACAAGCAGAATTTAAATTCTAGGAGGTACAGGTTATATTTAGTTCACCCAGCATCATCATATAATAACAGTGATTATAGAATGGATGAATTTAGGTAAGAATGAGAGAAATACATAAATAAATACTGGCTGTAAGAAGATTGGATGGAGGAACATTTGTGTGCTGCTCAAGAACACTACTGTGAGAAGAAGACAGCTTGATGAAGGCAGCTAACAGGACTGTTACAGGTAACTTCATAGTCTAAGAGAGGGAATATAGAATTAAACTGGTAACTTACTCTAGATGAATGACCAAAGTGTGTGAGAGGGAGTGATCTATGTAACACCTACTTAAATTGGGAAGTAGTTTAAAGATGATCAGTTATTTGAGTGAGATTTCTGAAAGTCGGTGGGAATGTCACATGGAAAAGCAGACTTTTCGTGATAGGAGACACAGGCTTTGGAAATAAGCACAAACGCAGATTGCTTCAAGGGAAATCAGACGTTATTCCTCATGATAAAAAAAATCCTGAGTATTGTATGCATTATGTTTTGAATAAACTATAATTTTGTTGTGATTAGAAATCATTCCTATTTACAAATACCTAGAATACACTGGAAAGACAGTCTGATCTAATTTCTTTACCTTCTCTGTGCTAGTATCTGCAAAACTCAGAGTAACTAACTAAAAACACATAACCTTGCTGATGTGAGTCAGGTGATGAACACATACTTGAAATAGTGATTCTCCAACAATGCCTCCTCGTCACAGGACCCTAGCTGAGTAATTTGTCTCCTCACCGAGATGAACATTTTACATCTTCTCCCCCAACTCAGCTGATGCCCTTGGTTACTGATTCTGAGGACAAAGGTGGAAGGGTAATTCCAAATTTTCTTCTCAGAATTATCCAACAACTAACCTGGGATTGTACTCCTTGCTCTGGGAGGCTGAATGAATAGAGTCCAGCTGCTGCAAACTGTTGACTCGGGTCTCGGTCCTGACTCAGCAACCAAGGAGTGGGCCCTTCCCTTAACCAGAACAAGACTGTCATTAGCATTCCTCAAAATAGAACAGGCCTGATGATCAGAAGAAGCCAAGTAACCTGAAGTCTTTCTAGGAAGTGTAGGCTTAAGTCAACTTTAAAAAACATCCTACCTTCCATGCTACTAATCTTTCCTACAAGACACTCTCTAACTTCTCAGTGAATATTTCAAAGTACAGACCAAGTTTTGACCTACCTATCCTGTCTACTTTTATTCATTTTCCAAGCTGTTGCATCTATTCATATTGCATAATATAACATCTAAATTCTTAACACCTACATTTATCTTGCAGATACTGACATCTGCTTGGATCCATGCATCTTCCTATTTAGAACTACAAAATGTCTAATAAAAGAGGCAAGCTGAAGAGGGGCACAACAATCTGTATATTGGGGAGTGCTTCTGAGGATGGAACCCAGGGGTTCATGAAAGGTAGGCAAGTACTCTCCCACTAAGCCATATCTGAAAGCCCAAACACCCTTCATTTCTCTGCTCCCCTCAACTAAACCTGCAGCAACTTCTCTACCTTAGTTGTAAACTATTATTTATTCTATGTCAGGGAAAGATCCTAAAATCTCTATAAGCTGAAGGCTTGTTTTGTCTTTTTGCCTTACACCATGAATGATATCAAGCAGACAGTCTTCTACCTTCCAATTATAAATATTGAATATCTCCTAAGGTATCACATTAACCCGTGATGAATTCTGAGTTCTCACATATGCCTTATATTGTATCCTCCTCACAATCTATCCTTTATCCACAACTCAGAAATTCTTCCTTACACTACAAGTAAGACAATAGACAATTCCTATGCTCTAAACCTGATGACTATTCTCACAGGCAAAATAAAGGCTAGACTCCGGCTGCTAGCCGAGCCTCCCCCATGCTGCTCTCCACCTGCTTCTCCAGTCGTCCCAGCCTCTCTCTTCTGCAAACGTTCCAGACTTTCATGCCTGCTGCGCCCTCTGCTTGAAATATTCATTCCCGCTTCTCTGGTGGGCTCACTGCCTCATCTAGCTCGCACGCCCTCTCAAATGTCACCTCCTTAAAGATGGTTTTCCTCATTTAAAGAGCAAACACAAACAGATGCAATCTATCTGCGCATTATTTTGTTGGGCTTTTTCTTTATCACAAATCTGACCACTGTTGGACATGCATTTATTTCTCTACTAATCTGCAGTAGTCTTTCTCTCTTTGCTAGACTGGGTGTAACAAAATTGTTGAAATGAAAAACAGGAAGAGCTTGGGTTCTAACCTCAGAAATGCCAAAATTAAAAAAAAAAAAAAGTGCCCTTGTTCATTGATTAATACCATCTGCCTAAAACAATTATTTGCCTAAAATACATCTCAGTATTACTAAATATTGAACATAGTTGCCATGTTTCTACATAAAGCACCTTCTCAGCTGATGTACTTCAGTATATCAACATAAGTTTATTTTCGCACATTATTAACTCCTTCAGATTTGTATGCCTTAAAACCTAAAAAGATATACAGAGCTCTTATCTCTGACTCTACAGTATTTTTGATTTGTTCTTTCAATATACATCAGAGACTCCACAGACTGACTTTCATTTTGGTTTCATAGTAGGTGTTTCAGAAACACAATGACAAGCACGGACATTTTCCTGTGGTAAGAAATATTTCTAAGCCGTTGAATGGCAAGTTTCCATCCAGTCCCAAAGGCAAAGCAAATGAGGAAATGAGAATGTCCCTCCAGACCTCATGGGCTCAAGGTAGGCTTTCAGAAAGTGACTGGCTGAGGGGGTGCTACAGGCATCAATGGACCCACCCACTCAGTAGTTCAGTAGCTGAGCGTGCTGTCAGGAGGCGGGGCCTGGTCAGAAGTGTCAGACCTGGGAAGTACCCCAGGAAGCCTCTCCCAGCTCCACCCTTCTCTCTGTTTTTAGTCTGCCACATGTTCAGCAGATTTCTTTGGCCATAGTCTTCCAGCCTCATAACCAATCAACTGTGGACTGAATTGTCTAGAAAAACGTGGGCCCAAACAAACCTCTCTTCCTCTAAGTTGTGGTTGTTGGATATTTTGTCCCAGCAACTAGCAAGTGACCAAAACAGAGCAGGGCAACCATAGTGAACGAGGTGAACTGATTCACCAAGCAGTGCACAAAGCAAACTGAGAGAAGACAAGACTCAGAATACTTTCATGAGTAACATTCTTCAGCAGTTACTACTCTCAGTTATTACCCTAATACATAAACAGCTGACAAGATACAGTGTTGTAAATCAACCTACAACAATATATAGTGAGTAAATATTTTGCAGAAAATTCTTTTATCATTGAGCTTATTAAGCATTAAAATGTGTTATATCATAAAAAATGAAATTAATTGCCTGAATCTAAAAGGTAGACTTTAAATTTGCTTATATAAACTATTTGCTTTGGGGCATGGAGTATGAAGCCAGTATTTTGAGTTATCTACTGAATTTGAAATAAAGAACTGATTAAAGATAGCTTTGAAAATTGTTTTAAAAATTGTTGCTATTTATGGAGCGATAAGAACTTTGCTTTTCTTTGCTAACATATTTTATTCTGGGATACAGAGCACCTCTTATAGGAAAGCCCTAAATCCTTTTTGAGATGGCTGATAAAAGGTAGTGTCAAAATCAGATGAACTTTTAGTGGTAAGGAATCAAACATGATAAAAAGAATAAGGATCACATTCAACATTGAAAACACGTAAAATATGATTTGCTAAAAAACTGCTCTTTAATTTTAGGGATATATCTTGATATGGTCCAAGTCACATGAAACTAGTAAGAATTAACAGGAAAACTTATAATATCAAAAATCATAACAATTTAGTTCAAAGAAGAAATCATGAAACTAAATATTCAGAGAACCAATGGCAGAATGACAAAAATTTCTGGATCATGCTCGTGTGTTTAACACTGCCTTCACAACCGGTATGCCACTTGACATTGATAAGTGGCCTGGGATAAAGTACAGATAAGGTGAGGAACAGATGGCAGTTTTGTAGTTCAAAACATACAACTCAGATGGGCTCCATTACTTTTAGATATAAACAATACTAAGTCAGATGAGGGACCACTGTGTTTCTCTCATTATACAGATCTGCCAGAATTTATTTGTATTTATGCTTATGTGATATAACTTTGGCACTTATTATGGGTTCAAACACGACTTTATAAGCAACTCACATTCACTATGTCCTTCTGTCTATGCTGAGTACTCATGTTTGTGCTAATATGAGCACTGCCCAAGACAAGAAAATAAAATCCCCCTTTATCAGAATTGTATTCTGTTAAGGCAGCAGACATCAAACAAGTAATTATCATATTCACTGACATACTAGTAAAATTATACATTTAGTGCACTTAATATATTTATATCAATAAAGAATTCATATATAGATCTTTGCCTGCCTTTAAGCCACATAACAGAGAATGCCACATACACATTCTTTAGTTTTCTACTGTAAATTTTTACTTTTGTGTAACAGTAGCTGAATCTGTGCCTCCGCACCATTCCCTCAGGGCTATGGGAAGAAATTTCATGCTTACCAGTTGATACAACGAGAGGTAAGGTGTGTGCCCAGGCACAAAAGTGTTAAACCAGGATTTACACCTGTGTATCACTCCCTGGAACAGCTTTTGCACATTTTTACCAGAGCATCACAGAGAGTGTAATATACTCACACCATGCTAGGATTTGTTTCTTAAAAAATTATTTAAAAAAAAAATATCTGCTATAAATAGCATCTCAAGTCAGTACAATGACACATGAGAATCTATATTTTCAAGTTTTAGAGGACATCAAAAGTGAATCATAAAATAGGTGAATCATCAGCTTATTCATACATGGATGATAAAGATGATCCATTATGGTAAAATACATGTTTTCACAACAGAAGAGTGCTGTGGGTGGGTGATGATGATAAGATGATTATACAGGTCCTGTTCTGCCAGCCTCATCATGGTTGAAGGAGTCCATGTTTTTAATCCCAGGGAAAATTTCTTGGAATTCCAATAAATAACTCCAATCTACCACTTACAGTGCAATCCACGGTTAGAGTTGAGAAAAACACATATCTATAGCTGTGGGGAGCCAAGGGGTCCTAAATCCCGTCAAAATAATGGCTAACTGAAACAAGGACTTCAACCCAAGACCGAAACCAGGACTGAATTCATGGAGAGAGGAGTGGCTTGGAGATAAGTGACTGTGAGAATGGTAAAAAGTGTGTGAGCGCTGTAAGCTAGACTACGTAGGAGACAAAGTAGCACCTCTGCAATATTCAGAGAGCCATGCAGAAAGAGTCATCTGTATGACACAGTACGAGGAAGTACCTTGTGTTTGGAGTACGTGCTTCAGCTGTGATGTCTAGACTTCATGCTCTGAGGTAGCGCAGGTTCTTTCTTGAGCCTTGGTTTCAGCTGACAGTGCAGCATCACTGCCCTAGCTTACACACATTAGCTGGAAGCCACAGGTGGAGCATTGCTGACCTGTCCATCGCTTCAAGGGCTACACATCAGCACCTGGGCTAGGCCCATTTGCAATGCTTAAATCCAGTTGAGGGGCTAAAGAAATATCCTAGCCAGCTCTATACATATCAGTACATGGATTTCAGGCCAGGTTTAGCCAAAATGAACACAAATGTTTTTCTTTTAAGGAGAGCCCTCCTTGTATTCCACCATAACGATGATTTTGACATTGGCCATATGAGCCAAAGTTCCTGTGACAGTGACATGCAGCAAGAATCCACTAATACAGACACTGGGAATGCAAACCTTGATTTTGATGAGAAAGAAACATTCAATGTCATTACATATTTGACTAGTTGAAATGTGAAATAATAATACAACCAAATTGAATAACCTAATATTAGTTCTATGTCAGAAAATATAGTGAGGGTTTTGGAAAGAGTAAAAGATATTGGACAGAATGACAGAAGTGCCATTCAATATTAGAAGTTTAGCATCACAGCAACATGCTACAAGATGCTATGAAATACATAAAGGCTGAAATATAAGTAAAATGTTCTGTACATACCAATAGCTATCTGCAAAAATGTATATATTTTGACATCACACTAGCTGAGCTGAAAGCATTCATAGGTCTGGTGTACTTAGTAGGGACTAGTCATGTGTGTTAGATTTTTTAGCAGTAGCATGATGAAGAAGCAGAAAAAAGGGAGAGGGGCCTTTATTATTTTTGAAGACATAGAGAGTATCAAAGGCAGAGAGACGGAGTGTCCTCTAAACTGAGAAAGGAAGGCTTAGACTTTATGAATTTTTGCTAGGGGTGCAGTTTGAGGGGCAGGTTCAGTGACATACAAAAAGCTGATTGGAAGTTCCCTTGTGTGCATGGGATGGATAAAAGGAAGCTGTGTCCCAGGGTAGAGTGTGGAAGGAAGATGAAGTGTGCAATGTGAAGATAAGCTGCTGTTTTCGGGATTCAGCCATGTTGAATCAGGGCCATGATAATTTAGCAGTTTGTACTGAGGCTGGCATCTATTGATGCCAATCAAAGCAAAGTAAAAAACTTGCAGAGGAGCAATGGGTCAAAACATGGAATAAAACCTTACACTAGATTTAAAGTCTTATTATGCTTTCGACTTACAAATTTATCGTGGAACTTAACCATAAATTCCTAATTTGTACAGACATAAACTGAATAATGTAAAAAACACCTTTCACACACTAATCAGAATGTGACATTTGACAATTGGTTTAATTAGTTTTCAGTTGATATTGCTTTTGGTAATAGAGCACAAGTTGACCAGGGCAAAAAATGTATGTAAGAACAAAGCAGAACTTCCAAATAAAGTGTTACAATTTCAAAACAAAGAATTATGTAGTATGATGTTTGGATTTCAGAAAGATTTACATTGGCCTCATATATGACAAAGAAAAATATACTGCTGCTATCAAATGCCACCATGATAGAAATATTGATACGGAAATTAACAAAACAAAAGCCTGAGATGGAAATTTTCTACCACAAAACCAAAGGCAGAGTATATATTATTGATGAATTATGCAGAAACTAAAATATCATTTTAAATGCAAAGCATTGGTCAATGGTGGTGTTTAACTCAATACTACACATGGGTGACATAAAAATAAATTAATAAGTACATAATACAATGGAGAAATTTTCTTACAGGAGTGGGACTGGAATTCATAAGAAATAATTTATAGCAGTGGAAAAATTATACACAAAAAATTTGGACCACATTGGTGAGCTGATAGATGAACAGGCAGTTGTAGCATCCCATAAATCTACTATGACAATAGAAAAACAGAATACTACAGTATACAATAAGGTTCAAGAAAACAATGTATGATCCATCAGTGTAAGTGATACTGGTGCAGGTAACATGCAGTTTTCATGTTTGGAGAAAATTTTGATGCTTTTTAATAAACACTCAATAAATATTAAAATGTAAAACTTTATTTATTGTTAATTTTATTGAGAAACAAATAGCAACAGGACATCTTACAAACCCATTCATAGGACAGTTTCAATAATTAGTACATTGCATAACGTTGTCTTCGTAGTGATTATTCATAGCACAAGATGCAGACATGATATCCTGTCCGAACACTATTAGTACAAATCTTTCTTTTCATTGAATTAAGAGAAAGTAACTGTACATCTATCCTAACCATTTGGTATATACAGATACAAAATGGTCCTTCATTTGTATCCCCTTTATTTGTTCAGTTTTATCAGAGATGAATATTCAATTGCCATTTAAATATTGTAGGTGCATGAATTCAGCAAAATAATCCAGTATAGTCCCTAATAGTACTGTGTTATCCATAGAACTGTCTGCCATTTTTCTGATGGGTTTCCCTTTGAATGTGATCTGCTTCTTTTCTCTAGTGGCTTTCAGTATATTAATCTTGTGCTGGATTTCTGGGATCATGACTATTATATGTCTCCGTGTGTTTTTAATTGGGTTGAGGTTATTTGGCATTCTGCATGCTTCTGTTACTGTATGTCATGTTGTTTACTCATATTTGGGAAGTTTTCTGCTATTACTTCTGCACATATTCTTTTATATCATTTGTATTGACACATTCTTTCTCACTGATGCCTATTAGTCTCACGTTGTTCACCTTTGCATCATCTTGTAGGTGATGAATAATTTTTTCTTGCATTCTAGTTGTTTTTAAGAAATCTTTGCTTACCTTTTTACTAGCTGTGATGGCATCATCAAGATTTGAAACTTCATCTTCACTTTCATTCAAACAGTTTTGTGATCTTGTGAATGAGATTTTGTGTTCCTCTATATTTCTTTGACTCTGCCTCATGTGATCTATTTCTTTCGTACATTGCTCATTAAAGAATTCCATCATTTTTCTAATCTCTATTTTTTATCAGTGTCTCCTTGAGAAGTGGTTATTAATTCTTTCATTATAGTTTTGTTTTCTTTACCTCAGAGATTATTTCTTTTTTCTTTCTTTCTTTCTTTTTTCTTTTGTTTGTTTTTGGCAGAGATGAGGATTGAGCTTGGGCCCTTGCACTTACCAGGGAAGTGCTTGTTCCACTGAGCCATTTCTCTGGCCCCCCAGACATTATTTCTGTTCTGATTTCTTCTATATGTTTCTTCAGATGATTCTTTACTTCTGATGCTATTATTTCAGACATCTCTTTTTTATTTCAGAGTTTAATTCTGATCTGAGTTCCTCCATACCTTACTTCAGTTGATTCTTTACTTAAGATGCTATTAATTCACACATTTCAGCTGTGTGATTTCCAATTTCTTCTGTGCTAGTGTACTCTGCACTTGTTCTGGGTGGGATCAGAGCCTGATGTTGCATTTTGCTCCTTCTTTTTGTCATTTTGCATAGCACTGTTCTCTGACCCTTAGTGTAGATTTTTGGTGCCATTATAACTTTAGTACCCACTGAAATTCTTACCCATGAGAGATTACATGATTAAGGCAGTTATAATTTGGTATTTTCAGAACTACAATAAGGAAAACTAATAATAGATAATGATATCTCATGGTTAACAAACTTTTTTTTTTGCTTTATTGAAGTACAAGTATCAATGAGACATTTTTAAAATACTTGAAAGATGGATTTAATAAATTAATACATTGCAAACTGTTTTCATAATGTTTTGGTATCATAGAAGGTGCATACATGATATTATACTTATAGACATTATTATACCATATGCCTCTTATCAGTAAATAGTGTAGCTGTTTGCATATCTTATTTTTTATACCTGAATTACATCAAAGATTCAATAATTAATACTTTCTACCTTGTTATTTTTCTAGTGGTTGTCTATAGTACTAGAAGCTGACATAATATCCTGTCCAACCACCATTAGTGCAAATCTTGCCTCTCATAGGATGATGTAGAAGCACGGCGTTATCTATCCCAACTGTACTGTCCATACACACACATCATGATTCTTCCTTTCTATACCCCTTGCTTTGTCTACACCTGTCAAAGATGGGCACTCCATTGTCATTCAACTAACTTAGGTGCTTGAACTCGACAACGCAATCCAACACAGTCCAGCATTCCACAACAATAGTGAGTTATTCAAAGAAGTTGTCGACCATAGCCATTTACAGCTCAGCCTCTTATTATGGCCCCGCGATGAATACTTCATTTTTATACTTTTCTGCTGGATGGTTAAGACCTAGATAGAGCAAGACTTATATAGCAACACATGTACTTTATGTTTCTTATGTGGTCAGTGAAGTCCCCTCAGGGTTTATCTTGTAGTCCTGTACATTATTCTGTAGATCCTTGTACTGCAACATCATGAAACTCAGTTGAGCTCCAAATTTTCTGAACAAGGAGATTATGGAGCCACAGAGGAAAGAGATCGAAGTTCTATAGTATGCCTGGGGAGAGTCACATGGAGAGAAAAGTTTCTCTGAAGCTCTCACAGACAGCAAACTGGTCAAGCATTGGCCATGACTCATCCACATGGATGACACAGACAAACTTTTGTAACTAGTAGGTTTATATTTTAAACAGTAAGAGCAATTATTATGGCTAAGCAGATATTAAGTTGGGAATTTGTATTTAAGTTAGTTCTACTAAGTTCTGTCTGATCACCTACCCTTGATGTACCTGGTGTTGTCCAGGCAGGCTAGTTCACCTTGGTCACCTTTTGCCCCCTCTATCAGTCAAGCAAGAAAGAGGGAAGATGCTTTTATAGATCTGGGTCTAGCAATGCGTCTCAGCTTACTGGGTACAGATCTAGAAAGTTCAAATTCATCCACTTGTGCCTCGCTTGTTTCTGGCTGCTGTACTCAGCTTCTTCCTGCTGAAGCCCATGGAAGTGAACCTGTTGGGCCCCTCTGGCAAGATGTTCTGCTTCTGGATTAGCCAGGTGGTTATAGCTCCTAGGCTCTCTGCAAGTTCGTCAGCTGTGGAGTTTCACACTAGGCATGAATGCCAGGCCTGAGCTGGATCTGAAGAGGTCCAGAGAGCAGGACAGGAAGAGTCACTCACAAGTGGGTCTTGGCTGTGTGGGGGGATCCATCAGGCAAAGGGCACCACAGAAGCTTTCCCACACACATCTGGCCTGGGCTTGGGCTGGGTCTGGAAGTGTCCTGAGAGCACAGAAGTTCACACTCACAGGCCAGGCCTGTACTGGTTCTGGAAAGGTTTGGAAAGGTCTGGAGAGCATGGTTGAAGGTCTCACTCATGGGCCCGGCTTAGGCTGGGTCTGAAAGGATTCAGGGGGCACCAGGGAACGTGGAAGCTCTCCCACATATTGGTCTGGCCTGGGCTTGGGCTGCTTCTAAAACTTTATTTTGTGATATTTTTCCTGATAAGCACTCATTTAACATAATAAAAAACATAAAATAAAAATTAAAAATTCATCAATATAAATATTCTAAAGAATAAATGTGTGTGTAAGAGCTAAGGACAACGCTCAGTAGAAAAAGTGCTTGCCTGGCAAGCACAGAGTCCTGAGTTCAATCCTTGGTATCACAATAAATAAATAAATAAATTAATTAATTAATTAATTAAAATTAAAATTTGAAAAATGTGTGTGGCACACACATGATTATGCCACTTAATGATTAAAAGTGTGTTAGACTGTGAGTTTAGTGACTCTAGCCATGAGTCTGATAAAAGTCCCAAAACCTCTATTGTCTTAATATAATGCTCATTATTCATGAGGTTACCCTCATGAATAATAGTCTCTACTATGGTTCCAAAAAGCAAATGGGAAAATGTTTGTATTACACCATATACTATTTTTGTCACCCAGTAATTTTTCAGCAAATGTCATTACCAATGATAGTAGCATTCTAATTATAATAAAACATTCCTTTTGAGTAAATAGATAGGCTTCAAATTCTATGCAGTTGTTATTGAGGAAATCTCCATTGTTCAAATCAGAGTGCATTTTGCATGAATTTCTCATTGAGCTTTAAGACATCTCAAGAGGATATTAAGTTATATTTCGTTGATTGAAAAGTAACGTAATTATTTGGTGCTACAACCATAAAACAAAACAAAACATAAAACAAGAAAATGTCTTTTGCTCATCTGGTTTCAGAATACTATGAATGGTTTGACAATGTCAAAAGATGAGCATGAGGGCCTAGGTCTCATTGTTTTGCACCACTGTGTAAGCTCCTAAAACATCCTGAAGCAGTTCTATTCATCTTTAACAAAATTCAAAGAAATTTTAACACACACTGAGTAAAAAGAGAAGACTCTATTATATCCTGATGCTTGCATTTTATGACTTACATGACTCCAGATACAGGTAAATTTCAGATACATATTTCTCTATTGCAAATACATATACTGGCTTACCTACAGATAAACATTACTTAAGACTATAATGTGAAATTCTAATCAGTCTCTCCTACACTTATTTTCTCATTTCGTTTAAAGTATTTGCTATGAAGTAAATCTATTCATAACAATGAACATTTATGACTTCATATTAAAAATGCAAGAGCTATATGTACAGGTATGGTTCCACACCCACATACACGTGAACATTTTTAGCTGAAAAAATGAATGAAAATAAGAAATTCAGAAATTATAAGGAAAACTGGTTTCATACCACAAGTGTTTTAACACATCTCTGTGATTATGCTCTTTCTGTATATTAGCACTAAATAAAAACAACACAATAAATCTAGCTTGAAATTACAGTCTGGTTAATTTGGCTTCTACATGTACTTTAAACTGAAAGCTGTATCATTAATAGGCAATTTCTTCCTGGGAGAAATCACAGATAATGTTCTGGCACAGTATTATTTTATAGTTTTCATGTTTTTCCTAAATGCTTCCATGGCTAACAAAAGCCAGAATCAGAACTCAATGAAGCATTTGCAATGTAATGATTCTCTGAGGTAGTCATTTCAGCTTTCAGTTTTGTCAGTGAAATCTGCCCTTTGTTGATGTGAAAGAATGGCTGACCAGAAACTCAGCTTGCATTCAAATGAAGACATAAAACAATTACGCACCAGGCTCCATCATTCTGCCATCAGCATCTCCTGAATGGCTAAACTAGTTCCCATCTTGAGCTGCTTGATACTTGAGGCTGTGCCATGAGGCTGGGACACCGACAGCAAGTGGAAGACTTGCCAGTTTCAACGTCCACTGTAAAAACTCTGACTACTATCGAAGGTCTTTCTCACTTAAAAGACAGTCCATTAAACTATAACTTTAACACCTGAGAGTCGCTTTACCACTGTGAGACTCATAAATTTGGGATAACATGTAGTATCGGTACTTGGAGGGCACGATATACAAAAGGGAACCAGATGCATAAAGAAAAACATCAAACTATTGTACTAAAATCAAGCAGGAAAATTGCAGGATCAGCCATCACCAGAACTTGCTGAGTATGGGCTTATGTCTGGCCCAGGGGTCAGAGCTGTATTTTTTCATTTAATACCACACTGACCATGTGACAGATACATTATTATCAATTGGCTTCCCACATTCATTGCAGCATTATTCACAATTGTCAAGATATGCAAACATCCTAAATGTCAATCTGATAAGTAAATGGTTAAGGAAAATGTGCTGCAAAAACGTAATGAAATATTATTTGGCCTTTAAAAGGAGATTTTGTCATTTGCAACAACACAGAGATGAACCTGAAGGACACAATATTAAGAGACACAGACAGAAAATACAACATGGTTTCTCTTGTATGTGGGAACTTCTTTTTTGCAGTGGAGAATGAAGCCAGGGCCTTCCAAAAGAGCTACATCCTTCACCTTTATTTTATTTTATTTTTCATGTCTCAAGACAGGGTCTCATTAAGCCACTGAATTCAAACTTGCAAGCTTCCTCCCTTTACTTCCCACTGACATTATAGGCATACAGCACCATTCCACATTTTGTATATGGCATTTTAAAAGAAATTGGATACCTAGAAACAAAGCGTGAAACACTGGCTATGAGAGGCAGGGGTTGAGAAAGAGAAAATGTTACACAAAGAGTGTAAAATTGCAATTACATAGAATGAATAAATTTAGAAACAACTTACAAGTAAAAGGCTGCATGTAATAATATTGGATTGTCCATTGAACATATGCTATGAAAATTGACTTTAGATGCTCTTACATGTATGCTATCAAGAAGGGTACCATGAAAGATGATGGATATGTTAATTATCTAGTCTGTATTAATCACTATATTGGGAATATGTGTAACAAAGCAGCATGTTATCATGCCTTAAATATTTACAATGAAAAACAGGTACAATTTTTAAAAGGCAGAAAAGCAGAAATAAATTCAAGAATAAAGAACAACAAGGACTAACAAGAATATAAATTCATTGCCCAAATATTCTTGTAAACATTAATATTTACCACTTATACTGTACCTCTACATTTATTAACTCAGTTCATTGTCCTGTGACTATTAGTCCTGTGCTAGGAATTTAAAACCTTGGTGCACTGGCAATAGCAACTGCCCAAGAACATAAGCTATCTAAAGCCAGGATTCCAACCTTAGTGTTCTGGTACTGAGTTTTGCACTTGCTTGATCTGTGTTTCTTTGCAAGTGCTCTTTATAAATCCTCAGGCTTTATGTTCTTTAATAGGATTAGTTTTGCAAAATGAGCAGCTATTACCAACTCAGATAAGGTTGTTAGGAAAAACAAAGGATTGACCTTCAGGTCAAACAAAAGGACAGAATGGTGTTATCTTTTAATATACCAAGCTGATTAAAATACTCAACTCAGAGGTTGGTAGCTTCCAAACTTACTTTGTAAAAGAAGTGCACTTTCCAGAAGCAGAAAGCTTTAATGTTAAATGTACAAACCACTGGATCAAATCAGAATTACAAATCAAGTGCCTAGAAAGTTCGTAATATTAGGCTTAGGAATAATACAAGAAGGGGCAGGGATACTACTTCTGTATTACTTTAATTCAAAATAGAAAGAGTCACCAGTATTCCTTAGAAAGAACAATTCTTTGAGTCCTAAAGAATAGTTGTCTTTCAGGAGGAAAATGCTTCAAACTTTAGATTTTCCCATAAGAAGCATCTCTTTTCTCATTGCAAATGAGACTTAAGTATGTGTCCTTCAAAAAAAAAATGTAAGGCAGTGGGGGGGTTGAATTTTTATCTCTATTTTATTCACATTTCATAGGTTTTCTGCACACCATGATTACAGGCATCATTCTCCAAATAAGCCACTTGGTTCCAGAAAGCTTCTATTTACGCTTTATCTATTCATTAGCTGCATGCTTTCCGTAATTGAAAATGTGCTCCTACCATCTGTCAATAGGGTTCACATTCTAACATCTTTGGCAGGTCCTTGCCTACTTCTGCACAGGCTTTGTATCTGGTCCAAATGCTATCAAAGTTTTCAGCAATAGATAGCATCATGAATGTCAAGGGGTGGCAGCATTTTCAGCGGTTATTATTTAAATATAAAGTGTTGTGAGTATATTTGAAAAGAGCTCTTTCACCATGAAAAGTCATTTCTGAAAGTGCATTTTGACCTACAATTAAAGATAGGGAAGGAAGAGCTATGAGTAATATAATTTTATAGTTGCCCAAAGATTGCTAAAATAAAAATGGTAAAAGGCTGCACTTTAGCAGTTGTGTGAGATGATGAGCATTATAGTAACAATATTCACAAAGGAAAATACAAAGGGCTGGCTGAATAGCTCAGTGGATTTCAGTGTCTGCAAGCAGGCACAGGGGCCAGAGGTTGGATTCCCCTGGGCCTACAGTGCTGGCCCCACACCCCCAGTGCGCTGAGAGGTGATTGGGACTGGTCATGGTGGCACGCACTGTAATCCCAGTATGTCGGAAGTTGTAAACAGGAGAACCACTACGGGTCTGAGCTGTGCAGTGAGACCCTAAACACCCTGCAAACTCTTCCCTAAAATACAAAAGAAAAATCACTTGCATATATGTTTGCAATTGTTTCATGACATACGGAGAAGAATGGAGCCTGTGTATTTGACTGCTTCATTCCTACAGAACAACTATGAACTCTTACACAAAGTTAGATCAAGATCAATTTCAACTTCCCCCAAAGTGTACTGATATCAAACTATTCATTTCCAATATCATGATATTTATTATAGTTTAGTTTTATATTAGATTATATGAAATTTTCTCTTTAAAAAAATTCCTTCATGTCAGTGATTTGAGGTACACCTTCAATGGACAACAGAAATTCAAATGCAGTTGGACCTGTTTCTGGAGTCCCATTGTATTGATACACCTGTTCATGTGCACGTTACAGGTGGTTTGAAGACCGTGTTATATGAGCTTAGGCACTGGGATGCCATCTAACTTTTGTTGTCCAAATTTGTAAGAAATAAGAGTTATATTCATTAAAACATTAGTGAAGAGGCATAAAATGTAAATATAATCTATGTTAGATTCCTTATACCATTAAAGAGAATGTATTTGTTGGAACCAGAAATCTGTGTGTAAACAATGAATCTATGGGAAGAAAAATACTGATAGAGAAAAAACACAAAGTAATAATATTAGATATCAAAGTGAGAACATATTGGTTAATACAAAAATTTACAAAAAATTTAAAATAGTGTCTTCTTGACGAATACAAGAAAACAAATACAAAGTAAACCACAGGTTCACAATTATAATGCCAATTAATATCCACTACAAATAAACATAAGACAGAAGTGATTTTAGCTTTTGTAGAGAACTTTGGACATGAAGGGACAGTCAGCTGTGTCAATGAGGAAACATAAATAAGTCATGCTAATTGGAAGGTCACTCTCACACTTAGTGGCATCTTTAACCAAGTACTAGTGATGCTCTGTATTATCTCTAATCTAATCTTATTCCATCAGATAAGATTCATGGTCTAGTTTTGAATATGTTCTTATAAAGTTTCTACTAAACATTGTGGACATTGCATGGAATCAAGGCCCAAATAAAATTTGACTGTTGTATAGTTAGTTGGTTTACTGATAATCTGCATTTTTAACTTTCAGGTGTAGCTATGATTTTAATGATTTATAAGGAAAAGTATGTAGGTGTCCACTGAAATAATTGCCCTATAAGTCCAGCAAGATAGCTCAGCAGAATAAACTCCTTCTTAGGCAAGTGCAGGGAGTGGGATTATATCCCTGGCACCACCTGCCATACTGCTCCCACCCCCAGGCTCGCTGAGCAGGTGACAGAGTCCAGGTGTGGTGGTACCCTGTAATCCCAGCGCTGGGAAGGTTAAAAACAGGAGGATCACTTGAATCTGAGCTGCATAGCGAGACACTGTACCAAATATATGAATTAACAAAAATATAATTACCCCTTCAAAAATACTGAACTTCACATTTTTAAGCAATGGTGGAGTTAGTTCACTATCACACGATTGCTCCATAAGTCAGCAAGTGTTCATTAAGTCCTATTTGCAAGACAAGTCTTAACACAATGGAATTGAACAGGTAGAAGGAACCTTCCTGCTTTTCTAACTGTGTCATGGGAAAAGAGAGTGAAATACTGAGCCATCTGGACAATTTCCCAGCTTCATGGATAGTAAATGAAGTGAGAATCCGTACCAAGGTTTCCTGGCTCCAGTCCTGTGCTCCTTTCTGACCACTTGCCACATGTCTTCCAGTCATTTTAAGGAGGCTAATAAATATATTTTATCTTGAGATACTGTCTGGTGCTACAAAAGAAACTGAAAAATATACAATTGCTCCTCTCCCTGCAGTTGTATTTACTTCCATAGGCATAAACAATCATTCTTTCAATCAGGACTGAAAAGCATTCTTCAGCACCATATTTAAAAATCCACTCTATAAAATTAATATATTGCAAAATCTACATGTTATAGTTGGATAATTTCAAAATGGGGATAATTTATCTTAATTACATATTTTAACATTTTCTGAAACAGTAATGTTATATATAAAAGTGCTCATGTATTTATCATGTATTTAATTTCATTTTATCCTTGTAGCAATGCCAAGAAATGCATTACAGTGCTATTTATTGAATTTTTAAAATGTATTTAGTACAGGGTCTACAGAGTCTCACTACATAGATCAGCCTCATGGCGATCCTCTTGTTTTCAGGTTCCCAACTACTGAGAATATAGGTGCGTGCCACCATGGCCAGTTTCATTAACTAAATTATTTTTGATACTTGACTTTTAGAGCAGTTGTACGACCAGAGCAAATGTGAAAAGGTACAGAGATTTCTCAAATGCCCCTTGGTCCACATATCCATAGCCTGCAACATTAACAATCTCGCTTATCAGTATAGGTCCACTACCACTAACAAACCAGCAGAGATGCATAATAATCACCCAATGAACAGTAGCATTCACTCCTGGCCTTGAACACATATGAGTAGTACGAATTCGAAGCACATACATCCACTGTTACACTGTCACATAGATTCTTTCATTGCCCTACAATGCTGTGAGCTTTACCTATTCATCTTGCACTGGATCCTATAAAGCCCTGCTGCTCCCTGATCATTTCACTGTCTGCATAGTTTCACTATGTCCAGAATGTTGTATACTTGAAATCACAGTGCATAATTTTGTTTAGCTTGGCTTCTTTTATTTAGTAATTGCATTCAAAGTTTCTTTGTGTCATTTAATGGTTCAGTTGTTCTGTTTTTTACTAAAACCAAAAATAATTTTTATTGCCAAGTCATATTTTGTTTCTACAGAAGACCCAAAGCCCTTCATGGAGTCCACAGCATTGCCAAGATTTCCACACCCAGAGAGGGATTAAGCCCAGAGTCCTCTGAGCTCCACCTATTTTAATTCTGTTAGCTTTCTTAGTCCCTCCACGTCACTTCTTCTTCATCTGTCCAATGCCTTTATGCAGTCCCAGAATCACTGAGAGGAGTCTTGTGTCCAGTTTGAAGTACTTCCCAGCCAGCCTGGGCTATCATGGTTCCACAGCCAATGCAGAATCTCTCATCTGTGTCAAAAAGAAGGTCCCGTGTTCCTGGCACATTACCTGCATCGTCGCCCGCAGCTCGCAGTACCTGTGGCTAACAACCATAATTGAAGTATAACCTGCTGCTTGGATGTACGGCTATTTAAATTTATCCATTCACATATAGAAGGACAGTTTGCTTTTAAGTCGGGCAATTATTCCGAAAGTTGTTGTAAATACTCTTTGCACATTTTTATGTGAATATAAGTTTTTAATGTTAAATTCTAGGGGGAGGATTGCTGTATTCTCTGTTTTGTAAGAAATCTCTAAACTATCTTTCACAGTGACTCTTCTGCTTTGCATTCTCCAGCAGTGAATAAGCGTTCCTTTTGCTCCACATCCTTATCAGTATTTGTTGCTGTCTATGTTCTTGACTATGGTTTTTCAGCGAGTTTGTAGTGCTATCTGCTTGTTTTAATTTGTGGCCCCTGGTGGATGGCAAATGATGAGTAGCACCTTTCCATGTAATTATTCATATCCATGCATCATTTTAATGATGCACCAACATTTTGAGTACTTTTTTTAAAAAAAAATCGATTTTTTGTTTTCTCATCGGATAGTTTTGAGACTTCTGACTTTTTGTTTGCTATGGAGAAAGTGCTTTATTAGATGTGTATTTTTCAAGTATTTTCTTTCATTCTGTAGTTTGTCTTCTCATTCTTTTAACATTGTCTTTTTGCAAAGCCCAAGTTTTCTTTATTCTAAATTTTAATAAGCTACACCTTATTAACCACTTAAGACTTCCCTGAGCATCACTGTGTAACATATTTGTTTATGTGCTGACTATTCCTGAGTGTGTCTTGGGTGGATTGCAATCAGTTGGTTCTTGTATTGAATAAATTCAATAAAATTGTATTGAATAAACCTGATAAAATTTTCATCTTTATGATTCTAGTTATATTGTCTTAAGAATTAAGCAATATATGTAATTTTTTATCATCTTAAATTTATACTGTTGGGCTGGTAAGTGGTTAATTCTTTCCTCCATAGATCCTGTCCTTAGTGTTATATCTAAAATAACATCCACATCCATGTCTAGTAGCACATGGCTGTAATCCCAGAACACAGGAGGCCAAGACAGCAAGATTGCTACAAGTTCAAGGCCAGCTTGGACTACATAGTGAGTTCAAAGCTAGTGTGTACTATACAAAGAAACCCTGCAAAAATCAGTCAACCAATCCATCAGTCAAATAACACCAACATATTCAATGCTATGAGTAATTTTTTTGTGAAATGCTTGAAATCTGACTGTAGAATCATGTTTTCCATATGTATTTCTAGCTGCTGCAATGACATTTCTTGCACAGCCTGCTCCTTTAGATTGCCTTTGATCTTTGTCACAGATAAGTTGACAGAGCTCCCTATCCTGTTCCAGGAATATGTTTTCCTGTCTTCTCACCAGTATCACTAAGTTGGAATTTTATGGTATATAGTGATACATGGTACACCGTGGAGTTTTATGGTAAAACTTAGAGTCAGTGAGTTGTGACTCCTCTGATTTCATTCTTGTATTTCAGTATTGAATTGGCTGTTCATCTTTCTGGCTCGCCATTTTAGAATACTTCGTTATGACGAACACTTTTTAAATGTATGTAGTTGGTCTCCATCCTAGATTAATTAAATTGATCTTTTTTTGATAAAAGAATTTAAGTTCTATAAGTAAATTTCAAGAGTCCCAGCTAACTCTGATATGCAACCAGGACTGAGAAGCAAGAGTCTTATACACATTCCTCTATCAACCCTCACCCTCTCTCCAATTAGCTCCTTGTCATTTTGTCTCCATTTACCTATATATAACTTACCTTCTATCATTTCAATAATTTTCCCATCAGGATTTTAAAATCACCATTCTTTTGATCTTTCATCTAATGCACTGTCAAAACAGAAACACTTTTTGCTCTAACCCACTGAGAAGTACTTTTAACAGTAAAAGTGCTGGAAAAATTAACGCCATATATTTGACATTTGTAAACTCACCAGTTATTCTATGGAATTTTTCCAGGCAAAGGATTCATGAAATGTCACTCACACATGCAAAATACCAACACTATCAGAAACCTTGTTAGAAACGCAAGTTGTTGATACTTGCCGAATCAGAAGTCCTACTCTCTGCAGCTACTGAATTTGACTCAGCAATCAGGATTCAGCAAAGTCTCCAGCTGCTTATGAAACAGGCTAAGCTCTAAGAATCATTGTCTTAGGCAGCATGCTAGTGTACTTTCTAATTTGCTATTTTCAAAGCTCTTTTCTTCTTTAATCAACATTACAAGCTCATCATTCCTCTGATTTAATAGCTCTAAAGCCTCTCAAATTTCCCAGCAGTCACTTCCCACTGCCTCACACCTTATCAAGAAGGAACCATTTTTATTTTTTCAGCACTCAAAGCTATTAGTTCTGCCTCCTTTGGGCTACCCTGGTCCCACATGTCCTAGAGGCAAGCAGGAGAAAGCATAGGTGTTTCTCAACCACAGAAATAGGTATCAACTTAACCTTAGTAGTCAAGCCCACTAAACTTGTTGATCTATCTTTGTCACCAGTTCATGCTTAATTTTCTTTTCCCACCAGTACCATCTGTTCTTCTGAATTCTAGCTTAGGAACATTTTCTGTTTCTCTTTTGTATCTGTCAGTGCTTAATAGAGAAACAGAATTAATGTAATATATACAATCTATAAGAATTTATGAGACTATCTTACAGTGGTCAGCCACAAAGTCAGATGTGGAAGAATGTAAAAAGACTGTAAATGGAGGGTCTGAAAGAGCCAGCTGAAAGCCTGGAACTCACCGTGGTATCTGTGCCTGTCCACATTAGGGGCCAAAGAATCTACACTCAGAGGCTAAGGACCATGCTCAAAGTGAAGGCAAAAGTTGAGCTCTTCTGAGGTAAGCAGCAACATTTCTTTTTCATTTCACTTTTATATCATTCTAAGAACAGTCCTCCCTAGGATAGGTCTTCCCAAAATGATGCTGAGTCAATGTAATTGGGTGTTTTCTGAAGCAATCAGTTAACTAGCACTCCTTCATTGCATTCTTTAAACAGCTACCAGTAAGATCTCTGAACTACAAAGATATCACCTTGCTTGAGAAGTCTCCAAAGTCTTGTCTGTCTCTGAACTACCCATCCATGCCAGTCTGATCATTTTCCTCTGTCTTGTAGTCCCACTTATCCTCCTCTTATTTTGCTTCACTGAACGTACTTCATTTTACATGGTACAATCTGTGCTTCACAGGCAACCCCCTCACCCTCACACAAATTTTCCCTTAATGTTATTATGTGGTGGCAATAATATTTTACTGTAACACTACAAAACAAACAAGAAGAAAATTAGCTCAATAAATTGATAATTTTAATTACTGATTACCAGGTATTAAATCAAGGGCCTTGAGTCACGGAGACAGCTGAAGGAGCTGGTTTCGATCTCTGGTATTACATGCTGTGCCAGCCCCGCACCTAGCCAGCCACCATGTCTGGGCGTGTTGGCACAAGCCTGCAGTCCTAGACCTGGGGAAGCTACAACAGGAGAATAACTATGAATCTGAGTTGCACAGAAAACCTTGTACCAAATACATAAAATTTTTAAAAATTAAACAAAATATAAAGAAAGAAAATAAATGGATAAATAACTCAAGGGCCTTGACAGTAAGCAATATCTCCAGGCTTTTTATAAATGTTTATTTTGAGCTAGGGTCTTGCTAAATCATGAAGTTGCCCAAACTTGGTTTGAGGTCTCAATTTTCCTGCTTCAGACTCTTGGAGTGCCACAATTACAACTATATGTACCATACCTGGCTAAGATTCTTTTAAAATATAGATAAGTCAATGAGAAGAAAAATAAATAAAATCACTTGTAAAGATTTAATCTATACTTGAGTATTCCTATGGGCATTAATACAGCTTTATTATGTAGTCACATTCTGTATATTGATTTATAACCATTCTATTTTAACTTTTTATATGTCTATATATGCCCTAATCAATATCATATTATAAATATTAAGGATTGTATAATGTTTCAGTATAGAAAATAATGAAATCAATGTTCTATAATGTGTTTCTTGTGACAATTACAATCATTTCTCCTATTTGTATTCATTATAAAAACTTTTGAGATTAAATAACATTGTGTAACACAAATTTTAAGCAATTAGTAAAAGCATGTTAAGTATTTTTATCTAATTCACAATCATGGCATGTACCATTTAGAAAAGTTTATAATAATATTATTATATTGCTTTTCTTATGTGTTACAAATATTTCTCAAATATATTTCTAGATAATTGATAGATCTTATTTATAATGCCAGTGTGTATGCTTTAGTAAGTATTCTGATATTTTATCTGTATGTAACAAAGAAGTAATGATGTCCTTTAAGTGATTTTATATTTATTTTATATTTATATGAAGGATAAGGTGAACTTATTTTCAGTTATCATCTAGTATTTCTTTTGATAGATAGAGAAATACTGATGAGAAATTCTGGGAGATTATTGCTGGTCCAGCATAAATAAAACTGAATTTTCTGCATAGAAGTGAGTCAATTCAGGACCTTTTAAATGTGGGTTATGTCTACTCACTCCTTGTAGGATGCAAATTAGATCAAACAAACAGTGACTCTGTAAGGGGGAAATTGGGTGAACACTACTGCAGCCAGGTGATTGAGTCTGACACAACGAGAAGTCATTTGGTGGCAGGCTTGATATATAATCTTTATATGATGTGATTAAAATTTCATTTTTCCTCTGGCATCTCCATCTAAAATCCAATTGCCCAAGTCTAATCACAGACAAAACACAAATGAGGTACATTACACAAAATACCTGACCAGTGCTTCTCAAAGTTACCAAGATTATTAAAAGAGGGGGAAAAAATGAGAAAAGTTGCAGCCCTGAAGAGCCAAAGGAGGTAAAGAATATAAAATAAGTAGTACCTTAGCTCATGGATTTCTCTATGTAAACAGTTCCATTCACAACAGAAGTGCTCAGTACAGTTTTGATTTGGTTCACGAATTCCCCCCTGGGTGAGTAACCTGACTGAGGTCACCTTTTCCGGAGCCCTGATACAAATTAAGTTTTTGGACCAAGGTATCACTTTAAAGCATATTGTGGGATCCTGGAATACAAGGGCAATATCTGAACAAACTGGATGTTATTTTATGATGATGCATTGTTATGATCGATTAATTGATCCAGATATTCTATGTTGGTGTAAGATGCCTATTATTGGGAAAATTGGATATGAAAAGTATGGGAAGATCTACAGTCTTCACAACATTTTTCTAAATCCAAAATTCATTAAAGGCCATTTTTAGGAAGATTAAAATTATTTTTGTTTAAAGAAAAATCCAGTAATATACATAGTACTTAATAGACTTTGAAAATTAAAGACTATCAATGAACAATACAAATGATTAACTATTAACCAAAGAAAACATAAACAGGCAAAATTAAATTTAAAGTGCAAAAGTATATGTGATGCTAAAGATAGATAGTGCACAATGACTAAGGACCTTACCAAGCATACATTACAGGTACCTTGTGAGCACCTAGATATGTTGCTATTTCTTGAATTTAAACAAAAACAAAAGACAAAGATTTCAACAAATGCATAAGCAAGAGATTTTTACTCCTCTTTAAGAAAGGAAAAGTTGAAGACAAAAGTTACTAAGAAAATAGATTTGAATAGTAAAAATGGCAAGTGTTATCTAGTGCACTACATGATTATGTGTCTTGTCATGTAAATATGGAATACATTAAAAATTGATTACTGCATTCACAAGGCAAATACTTATGAGTAACAATTACTATCAGAATACATTCACCTAAATTAAAAATCACAAATGGCTGCTGAAAAGTCCTATGTGTTAAGAATAGATTATTATACAAACCTCCCATAACCTTGTTCCCTTACTATATTTTTCACTATCACACATAACTGAAAAAAATGGTGAGGGAAATCTGATGTGAATCAGATACTATACAATTAATACATACCTTAAAAGTCAGAAAGGCTTCCTAACACTGGCAAGCATAACATTACATGGATTTTTTGTTAAAAGAAAAACAGGCTAACTGGGCATAGAGGCACATGTCTATTATCCAGCACTTGGAAGGTTGAGGCAGGAGAACTGTTATGAATTTGAGGCTAGCCTAGTCTGCATAAGGGAGCTTATGGCCAACCTGTACTGCATAGTGACAGCCTGCTTCAAAAATGAAAAATCAAAAAAAACAGCTTTATTTCCTCAACACATATTACTTTTGTTAGATGAATACTGTAGGAGACACTTCCTGGTCCTCATCTCAGTCCAAGAAACCAATATTTGTAATCCCAAAGTTACGTTATTGGAATCCCATCAAGTTGATTCCAATCTACCACTTTCCATGCAGCCCACGGCGAAAATGAGGACACTAAATTATATTTTTAATCATCGGAGAGTCAAGGGGCTCTAGGTCCAGCCACGAAGATGGCTTCCCGGAACCAAGAGAGTGACCCAGGGCCTCACCCGGTTTTTATTCAGTGAGGGAGTGGCTTGAGGACTGAGAATTGTGGGAAGTAGGTGACTACTGTGAGCTGAGCTAGGTGTGGAGCCTACATTTACCTCTGCCATATGCAGAGAGGATATGCAGAGAGAGAGTAATCTGCATTATATAGTATTTAATGTTTTGGGAAGTCTAGGGCTTCAGCTTTGATGTAGTCTTTCAAGCCCCAGGAAGTCATAGCCTCTATCTCAAGACTCGATCCCAGCTGGCAGCGCGGAGCATTAGCTCTACCATCCTGTTTCCACCA
>PVKA01004647.1:61427-97280 GCA_004027165.1 Ctenomys sociabilis
GGAGCAGCAGGCTTACCAGGGAAACACGCATGCCACCTTCAAAGACTATCACCAGCACCACAGCTAGACCAATACACATTGCTTAAGGCCAATTGAAGGATAAACAGAAGTCCTAGCCAGCTCTCTACATAACAATACAAGGAAATAGGATCAGGCTCAGTCAAAATGGAGACAGTTGCTCTTCTTTCAAGGAGAGCTGTTGGGTGTGCCCTCCACAGAATACCACTACAGAATTTGATCAAATTTAACATAATATAAAATTCTTAATTTAATAGGTAAAACTAATAAACTAGTTCACAAATATATGGAGTGATAATTAATTCATTAGGACATTGTTTCAAATTAAGCAAAACATATGGAAATTTTGGAGCTACAAACAACAAACAATGTGCACAAACATGTAAATTTCTTATATATAACTGTGATTTCTTTCTAAAGAAAGAGTAAAAATGTTCTTGTCGTTTGATCTACACAGAGTTTTTATATGAATAATACCTTTAAGAGATATTAGTTCATTGTTGAAAATTACCCATAGCTATACAACTTATCCTCACCCTCAGAAAAGAAAAAATAATTACAAGGTTTATGAAAAATATATACAATAAATTGTACTTTTCATTAGATAGTCAATGAAATGTGTTAAATCTGTCAAAAGTAATGGATGGCAAAAATTCTAATTCAGTAGAAGTAACATGAATAGTCAATGAAGTTGGTGTCAGCAAGATGAAGACATAAAATACTTAAAAAAAACAAACATGGCTATTAATAATTACACAAAAAATATTTTGCTATACTCCTCACCAGTCACTTTTGTTTTCTTTTTTCCTGAAGAATTAAGACACAGTCTCTGTTTCAATTTAGAAAATTCAGTGATAGGAAGAGATGATTGCTAATGTGCCTAAAGCAGTCATCGAGCGCAGTCTGACCTTCTGGTGTTGATCTCATGTACTCAGTACAAGGGCACATGTGAGAACAAAAGAATGAATTTACAACTGATGGTACCACAATTTGGTGTGACCCATTTAAGGAATATAATTTAACAAATGTGATGTATAATTGAAAATTAAAATGGATTTATAAATGTTCTATAATACAGACAAAAGCACATTGCCATGAATCTCCTCAATAGGACTTCCCCTTACCTTAAAGACATTTATCTAATCATTTTTGCCAATTTCTGAAGCAGGTCAGGAAGCCATCTTGTAAATGTCTTTATGAGGCTGCCTCAACATCTTCCATCTATTCAAAATGCTGTGGTTGTTTCTGTCAAATAAAACCATAGCAGTACAGGAACATATCTTCCATATTCACCAGATCTGGTACCACAGGAATCTCTGGCTGTCCGTCAGTCAACACGACCTGAATGGTAACTGCTATGTATCACTTTAGACCACCTCAGCATCCAGTACAGCAAAACTAAAGACACTGCTGACAGAGGAGTCGCAGAAGTGCTTCAGAAAGCAGCGAGAATCATGAGATTAGTGTGTTTCAAGTCAGGAAGAAATGTTTTCTGGGTGAATGAATGACAATGTGTCTTTTATTGTAATAACTTCTTAAAATTTAGGTTATGAGGTATGTATTATTAAATCATACCTCATGTACAGCAGACGTAATTTGAGTTATGCATAGATTTTTAGTAGAGTTATGATCAAAACAGTAAGAGTAGTCTTATGAAATATTAGAAATATATTTCTACTAAAAATACTTAGCTGTGTATTTGTACTTCAGATTTTATGGTGGATGTATTATTTTATCTGAGAATCTTAAATCTAGTGGCTCCCAAAAGATGAATTTAGCAGCCTAAAGAACACACCATCTATTGAAGAAGGGAAGTTTGGGAAGTTTAATAAAATTATCACAAGGCAATTGAAGTAAAAACTCATCAAATATACACTGATATATGAACAGAGAAGATAACCTAGTCTTAGAAATGTGCACTGGAGTCAGATATTAGGACTCACATTGCATATTCTACCACTCACTATGTGAGGAACACTCCCCTTACATGACACTCCTTTGTTTCAGGATATTAATATAAAAATGGATAAACAATAATGATATTTGTCTTAATTATCATAGAATTGCCTAACAAAAATATATATGATATGCACCAATCCTTGTCCTACTACTTTGCACTCTGAAGAACATTAGAAGAGCCCAGTAATTCCAAAATATATTTCTTTACATCATACTTCACTTGTGTTTCTATCATGAGTTCATTTCTTAGCTACAAAAGTGTTAGTGACTTTGAAGATACAAGTAGTAAGCAAAACTGACAACTCCTAACATTGCTTGCATCTCATTAGAAAAAGCCCAGATGACATCAATTCTGTATGGGGGAAGCCCAATTCAATGGGACCTTGGGCAAAATGAGGTACTTTGGGTGAGATGTGAGGCTGTCTTACCTTGTCATGGAATTCCGAATTGGTCCCAACTTTGGATTATTGAGGTGTCTAAAAGCAGTAAACTGACTTCTTAATGCAGTTTTTTTCCCCTTAGGTTTTTATTTATTTTTCTATTTTTATTAATTTTATTAAAAAATGAATACCAATCAGACAGTTTCAAAACAGGATAGTAGGACAGTTTCAATAATTAATGTATTACGTATTGTTGTCTTCATAGTAGTTATTCATAAAACAAGATGCAGATATGATATCCTGCCCAAACACTATTAGCACAAATCTTTCTTCTCACTGAATTAAGAGAAAGCAGCTATACATACATACATACATATACATATACATAGATATATATATATGCATATATATATATATATACACATTTCACCACAAAATAGTCCTTCATTTATATCCCCTTTTTTGTTTAGTTTTGTCAGAGGTAGTTATTCCATTACCATTTAAACACAGTAGATGTGTCAATTCAGCAAAATAATCCAGTATAATCTAGTAGTCCGTATTAGTAATGGGTTATCTGTAGGACTGGCAAGGTCAGAAGTTGCTAACTTGAGCAGTTTTGTTTTGTGAAGAATTAAAAATAGCTTACCTAATATCAAAGATAATCAAGAGATTCATTCTGTTTATGGCCCATACTAGAGTCAGGAGTATAAAACATATGTTAGAAAAGAGACATTCGGCTCTTAATGCTAGTTCTGTTTCAGTCCACATGTTATTCCATTTCACTAGTCATCCTGGGGCTGACTGTCTAGCAAAGCTTTCAGAGTTTGCTACAGAAGAGGTTCTCAAGCAGCTCTTACAAGCAATAAAATAGAGAAAAAGACATAAAATATTTAACAAATGAAAGTCTAGGTTACGACATGGATTACCTTTAATGATCCTCCTGGAATTTAATATTTTAGTTTCTGAGACTTCTGTGTGTGTGTGTGTGTGTGTGTGTGTGTGTGTACTCATATGTGCATGTGAGTGTGTGTCTGTGCATCTTAACAGAATTATGGTAGATATGGTATCAATAGTCTCTAAATACACAGGATATGGCATCAATAGTCTCTAAATACATTTCAGAGGGCACCTGCAGAGGCACAGCCCTACGTCATCAAAGGATTCCCCTCAGTATAATATAGCCAGAAGAGAAGGAAATAAAAGTCAGAGCATTTTAATTTTCAATTTTCCTAAGGCATAAAATCCTACTATAAGACTCTAAAGTGTTATGCTATATAGTTGAGTACCATTTTTTTACCTGTTTCCTTGAAAGACTTTAAGGTTTTAAAAACATGTTTTCTAAGTAGTATCTATATATCTGCAGCAAACTGAAGATAATATACTGGAATATATAATCCTACATCGGTATCATTGTTTCAACCCTTTTAATGATGATGGGTTTAATTAAACCAAGCACAAATTAATTCCTCTAAACATAAGTGACAGCTGAAAACCATGTCAGTGTTTTATCACAGATACCTTTTAGTCTCTCCACATCTGACTGTCAGTGCTAGCAGTGCTGAACTATTAGAGCAGCTCTTGAAATTCAAATAAATAATCCAGAACTTTATTAACAATAAGTATATTGACTTCTGAAATGCAAATTGAATATAAGTAAATTCAGTAATAAAATATCTGCATGAAAACAGTTAAACAGATATTCATCAACAGACGTTTAAGCATATCTAATTTATTTTTATATAAAACAAAAAGGTACATATATAACCTGTTGTCATTTTGACAATTACAGTCATGTATAGGTAAAATTTATATCTATCTTATCTATTCTAGTCAAAATTTAGATCTACTATAGGACATTTAATCCACTCCTATGTATGTTCACAGGTGGATACTTATGTTACTAAATATTTTGGAAATTATTGCTTTGTTAAGATATTCTAACAGATAAAATATATGTATTCACAATACACACAATGATGTTTTACAGTGTATGCTCTATGGAATAAATAAAACAAATCATCCTCATCATTTTTTATATCCAATCTTAGCAATTTTTCAAGAGTACAGTAACCTACTAACAATATTAAACATGCTATGCAACAAAATATTTGAATTATTTCTCCTCTCTAACAGAAATTTTACATACTTTGATCAATTGCTCTTCAACACTCCCATTCAAATACTTGAGCCATGATAAGCATCATTTCAATTTCTCATATTAGTGCTCTTGGTTTCCACATAGGAGTAAGGTGATACAATATCTGTCTTTTTGTCTCTGGCTTCCTTCACCTCTTATAATTTCTTTCAGCCAACTACATAACTGCAAGTACCAGGAATTTATTTTTTATGGCTGAGTAGTATCCCACTGGCAACATAAACCACACTTTACCCATGTGTCCGCTGATGTTCACTTGAAGTGAGTCAGTAGCTTAGGAGTGTTGTAACAAGCATGGGAGTACAGCTATCTCTTCAGCATGCAGATTCTCTTTATTTCAATAATGTGTTGAGTAGTGGTACTGCTGGCTCATATGGTAATTTTATTTTTAACTTACTGAGGATGCTCTATATTCCCTTTCATAATGTCGCATTAAGTAATGTCCACCAACAGTATGCAAGTGTTCCCTCTTCTTTGTATCCTCAGCAATACTTGTCACTTGTCCTTTTAGTAGCAGCCACGTGTACATGGCATTTTTAATATGCATTTTTTCTGATGATTAATGATGTTGGCAGTTTTTCATGTTTGCATTCATCATTGTTGTGTGTCTTCTTGAGGGAAATGTCTACTCGTTACGTGCCAATTTTAATTTTTCTCTCTTGCTAATGAATGAAGTCACAGATCTTTTGGATATTAAAACCCTGACACAAATATAGTTTACAAATATTTTGTCCCCTTCTGTAAGGTTTCTCTCTGTTGATTATTTCCTTTGCAGTGCAGGAAAGTTTTGGTTGTCATAAAATACTTGTAAATTTTTTGTTTTGTTGCTGTGCTTTTGGGTTCCTATTCAGAAAATGTCTGCGTCAGTATCTGTTTCAATAGTCTCATAATCTCATAATTTGGCCTTACACTTCCATCTTTATTGAGTTACTTTTGTATTTAGTGTGAACTAATGATCTTTTTCTCTTGCATATGTATATACAGGTTTCCTAACCCCATTTACTGAAGATCATCCTTGTCTAAATGTGTATTATTCGCTTGTCTGCAGAACATTAGCTAGTTGCAATTACAAGAATATTTCTAAACACTGTTTTTGTTCCATTGCTTTGTGTGTATTATGACAATGCCATTTTTCTATAGCTTTGTAGTATATTTTGAAGTTAGGGAATATCAAACCTCCAGAAAAACACATTTACTAAAGATTTGTTTTAACTGTTTAATTTTTTTATGGCTCTACATGAATTTTAACTTTTTTTTTTCATTTTTCTTTCAAATTACCACTGGGATTTGGACTGAAATTACATTAAACTTGTAGATTGCTTTTTGTCATGAGGACATTTTAATTCTTTCAGTCCATGAATATGGATGTTAATTCATTTACTGGCACCTTTATTCTTTTATTAATGGTTTATGGTCTTCAGTGTACAGATCATATATCTCCACTGTAGAATTCAGCTCTAATTTTTAATTATTATATCTTGTTACTGTTGAAAATATTGATTCTTGTGTTTTTTTCTGGAGTTTGCTATTGTTAAACAAAAATGTTACAAATTTGTTCTTTTGTTATATGTGGTAGAAAGCATTTAACGGCACACTAATATATTCATGGGAAAATATTTTAGGAATATTTTTTGTGAAATAGTTGGCTTTTGCAATGTGAATATTTGCTTTTATAGGTACATATTCTTGTTTTTATCCTATATAAATAGGAAATATTAATTTTTATCTATTAATTAAGTTTAGAAGCCACAGGATTTTGTCACTTGCAAAAGAAGTAAGACAACAGTGAATTTCCTCCAGAAATCACACCTTTTAGTCAGCATTTGTGCTGCAGAGACACTTGGACGTTCTCTAAACAGAAATTTGTACAGAGCCTGGACAGTGAGTCCTCTGTTGAACAATAATTTATCCTGAATTTCTGACTGTGTCCTCCTTCAGATTGGTGATGTATTCATTTCTCCTTTTCTGTTTCATTTTGACCGATTTATTGATCCATTATTTCTGGGAAATTTGATTTTCCTATTTTTTTATCATCTTATCTCAAGCTTCATATTATGTTTGAACAACAATTGCCTTTTCTGCATGTCCTTGTATACTGTCCAGCAAAGGGTACTGCATCAGTAGGTTATAGAAACTGACAACTCACTGGAAAGAGAGACAACTCATCTCATTGTCGTAGTAAAGACAATGTATCTCATTGTCACATTAGTATTTAACAATACACTTTGTAGAGTAAAATCTATGCCCAAATGCAATAAAATTAGCTTTTTCTGCTTATTTCTATTACTTTTAAAGATATTTTTATTTTGCTTTGAGTTAGAGAAGTTATGTATGACTGTACTATTTTTAAGATATGATTTACATGATTTTGAAGATTTTCTTAAAATTTCATAAATATACTTTATAATTCATAGAAAATATTTTCTTCATAAATTTGTTACATTATAAAATAACCTTTTAGAGTATTTGCTCAAAACTAACATCTAAAGATGAAAATTGAGCATCATTACATTTCTAATCCTCAATTACTTACAAATATGTGTCAAAATTCATGAGTGCAGATAGCAAATAATACGTGGAAAACCTGTAACTGTGTGAAGAGAAGAAAACTTACATATAGGAAAATCCACTACTTAGAAGAGATTTAAATAGCTATTACTTGATTATGAAAACTGCATGATATTAAATTAACACAGCTGTTGAAGTTATGAAATGATAATTTCGCTTTTTTTTTTTAAACAGAACTGGGGATTAAACTCAGGTCCTTGCACTTGCCAGGTCAGAGCAGGAACATACTCTCAAGTGAAATAAACAGAACACATATGTGCAAATAGCTTATTATTTCTCTGGGGTAAGAAATAAAGTGTAACTGAGGACCAAAATATGTATTAGGTATTGTGAAATAGAAAGAAAGGATTCAAATGGAGAGGGGAACAACAGAGAAAAAAGAGGAAAGAAAAAGTGAAAAGTGAGAAAAAATAAAGAAACAATGAAAAAAATCTTTGGTAAATGGGAAGAGGAAGGGTTGAAGGAAGGTAGAGGAATGTGAAAAAGGAATTAAATTATGTTATGTACAGTTACAAATTCTCTATGATCGATGTGAAGTATACATTGTTGTTCCAACAGTATCTGATTGAAAAAAGATCTTTCAACCTAGTGTGTATTATTTATACTTCGGGTTTCTCATAGAAATCATCTGATACTTAAGCTTGTCTGTCTAAATTATTTCACTTTGTGTTGCAGGTTCAGAGGTCATCCATTGTCCTAAGAGCGATTCATGTGTGTTTTTATAGAATAGTATTCCACTGTGGATTTCCTTTACTAATTCATTTATTATTGGACAGATAAGGTAGTTCTAAGATTTAGCTATTATGAACAGTGCTGCTATAAATATAAGAATTCATGCATCATTGTAGCGTGATGTCTTTTATTCTTTTGGAAAGATCCCCAAAAGGGAAATAGCTAATTAAATTAGAACTTCTAATTCCAGTTTTCTGAGTAATCACTCTACTCATCTCCACAGTGGATTACCGCTAACAGTGTAAAAGGAATTATTTTTCCTCCACAGCCTCACCAATGTTTGTTCGCATTTGATTTCTTGATGATGGCCATTCTTTCTGGAATAAAATGGAATTCCACTGTGTGTTTGTTTGTTTGTTTGTTTGTTTTGCAGAATTGGGGATTGAACTCAGGCCTTTGCACTTGCCAAAGAAGTACTTATTGCACTGAGCCATCTCCCTGGCCCCTTCGCACTGCTGTTTTAATTCATATTCCTCTGATGACTAGATATGTTGAACATTTTTCATGTACTTACTAACCATTTGTACTTCTGACAAATGTACGTTCTTTTAATGTGACTTTTTTATTATTTTATTTGAGTTAGTCTAATTTTCTGAGCTCTTTATATAATTTTATGTTAGTCCTTTGTTCAGGGAATCACTGGAGAAATCTTTTTCTGTTGTGTAGATTGTCTCTGTCTCATTGGGGTTCCATTCAGAAAGCCCTTGCCTATATGCATAGTATGTCTTCAAGAGTTGATTCTATGTTATCTTCAAGGAGATTATTTGTGGTATAACATTTAAATCTTTCATTCGTTTTGATTTTTGTTCAGCACATGGTGAACTATATGAGTCTGTGTTCAACTTTCTGCATTGGGATATATCATATTACCAGCATTATTTATTAAAACTGCTTTCTTTACTATAATGTATGTGTTTGGCTCTGCTGTCATAGATGAAATACCTGTAGGCTCCTGCTGTTGTTCTGCTACTCCATTCCATTTCATTGATTCACTTGCAGTTTTTTTTTTTTCCAGTACCATGCTGTTTTAATACTGTAACTTTTTTTTTTATACTTCATGTCTGGCATTGTTATGTTACCTGTTTTGCTTTTGTTACCAAGGGTTGTTTGGTGGTTTGGGTCTTTTCTGATTCCATACAGATCTCAGAATTCCTTTCTCTAACTCTGAGAAATGATACTTGTATTTCTATTGGGATTGCATTAAATCTTTGTATTAACTTTGGAAGTATATCCATATCACTTTTGTTGGTTATACTTAGCCAGGAAGTGGGGATGCTTTCCCTTATTCGATTTCCTCCTTTTATTGTTTTTTCAGGGTAAGGTCATTTTCATTGTACAATTATTTCACTTCTTTAGTTAGGTTAATAACTGATTATTTAATGACTTTTAAAAATGTATTTAGTATGGGGCCTACAGCGTCTTATTACACAGATCGGACTCGTAGTGATTCGCCTGTTTTGAGAGTCCAAAGTCTAGGATTACAGGAGTGTACCACCAGGCTGTCCCTGCTCAACTATCTGGCTGGCCTTTATTTAATTACTTCTATGATATTATGAATTGTATTTTTCTTGAATGCTTTTTCATTGAGTTAATTATTAGTATACAGAAATGTTATTAATTTTGTGTATTTACTTTGTATCATGCTGTGGTACTAAATTTGTGTATTAATTCTAAGAATGCTTTGGAGTTTTCTTTTTAAGTCTTATGTATAAAGGATCAGTCATCTACAAATGAGACTTCTACTTCGTTGTTTCTTGTATGTATCACTTTTATTTGTGTCTCTTGCCTGATTGCTTTTGCTGATGTTTCATGGACTATGTTGAATAGGAGCAGTGATAATTTGTCTCCTTCCTGATTATAGGACAGCTTCTGGGTTTTCCCCACTTAAAATGATGTTGGAAGTAAGTGTGCTAAAAGGGCTTGTATAATTTTGAGATAATGTCCTTCTTTGCCTATTTTCCTCAGAGGTTTTACCATGCATAGATGTTGGATTTTGTCAGAAGCTTTTTCTGCATCTACTGAGATGACCATATGATTTTTGTCCTTGCTTCTGTTTACATGATGAATTGCACTTATTTATTTTGAGTGTTTAGAAGCAACTTTGAATCCTCGGGATGAAACCTACTTGGTCATCTTTTGATGATTTAGTGCATTTATTTGTCAGTATCTTTTCAAGGATTTTTCTTTATATTCATTAGAGGAATAGGCCTATAGTTTTGTTGTTATTGGTTATTTATTTATTTATTTTGGTTGGATCTTTGCGTGGTTCTAGGATCAGAAATATGTTAGTCATTGAAGACAGTTTTGTACTACTTCCACTTCAGTACCTGAAAAGTTTGAGGAATATTGGTTTTAAATCTTCATTGAAATTCTTTTAGAATTTGGCTGTGAGTCCATCAAGGATTTTCTTAGTTGGTGTCAACATCTTATTGCTTCATTTTCATTGCCTGTTACTGAACTGCTCAAGATTTTTAAGTTTTCTTAGTTCAATTTTGTTTAGTTATTCCATTTGTAACAGCGGAGAAGTGAGATCCTCCACTATAATTGCACTGACATTTTCTTGTTATAGTTTGTGTTTGGATGTCCTCTGAAAGTCTCAGGTGGTCATGGAAGGGGGGGAATTTCAGATGTGGCTGAATCTAGAATTTATGATCGCTTGATTTTCTAGTTCTGGAAATGGAGGTGTCAGTGGTTAACTTGCATTCAGTATAAGACAGGCCTGTCCTGCCCTTCTTATTCTTGTTGATTTTGCAATTTCCATGGCCATGAACTGCTGTCTCTCTGCCATGTGACACCCTGTGTTATAGCAAGATAATATAGACTGACTCCTATACAAAGGTTCAGATCTCTGCAAGAGGTTCTCTCCTGGAAGCTACACATGGTAGCACACACCTTTAATCACAACACTCAGGAGGCAGAGGCAGGAGAAACACTGAGTTTTAGCAAAGCTCAGGCTAAAAATTGAGCTCAAATCCAGCCTGAACTTCACAGTGAGACCCTGTCTCAAGAAAAAAAAAAAAAAAAAAAAAAGAGGTTTCCCCTTTAACCTGAGGTGTTGAGTATTTGTCTCAACAATAAAAGTAACTAAGACATTTATGTAATCTTTCATGTTCATTAGAGTTTTCTTATGGAGTTGGGTGCACTGAAGTTTGCTACACATACATGTTACACCTTGCTATTGTTTCCTGTTGAATAGTTCCACTTTTTCTGAAAATAGTTTGGCTATTTCTGCTTGATTTTACTTTTCCATTTCATGGAATACTGACTTCCATCTTTTGACTTTTTGGTTCATGAATTTCTTTTGTGTTAAATGTGTTTCTTGTATACAACTTGCCATTGGATTTTGTTTTGCTGATCCCATCTGCTAATTTGTGCCCCTTGATTGGGAAGTTGCATCCATTTATATTGACACTTATAATTGCTATGTATTGACTTATTCTTGTCATTGTATTTCCCGATGCTGTTTTACTATCTTTTGCTTCTTGAGTACTATCCCTACCTGATGCATTCATTTTGTTGGGCTTTTTTTATTCGTTGACATTGCTGCCTTTATTATCACCCTAAGATATCCTTGAGAATTTCTTGGGTTGTTAGTCCAGTGGTAATACAGTTCACAAAGATTTCTTACTATCTTTTTGCTACTTTCTTATTATTTTTACTATTTTTTATTTTGTTTGTTATTAATACATATTAGCCATGCACAATGATCACACTCATAATAGCAAATTGGTACCTGTACGTAATATGTCTTAATTCCTTTTTTTCTATTTCTCTCCCCTCACTTCACCCATTCTTTCCCTCCCCATTTATAAAAGCTTTCTTTCTAATTTTCCCTCCCATTCTCTCTTGTTTAAAACCTCTTTTCCTTTCTTTCTCTTGTCCCTCCCACCTTCTTAGTTCTTCTTCCAATTTGAGCATATTCTTATATCTATCTCCTTTTTGCTCCTCATTTACCTTTGTGGTTCTCACACAAGATGAACAATGTGATATTTAAACCTGTGTGTTTTTCACTTACCATTATAGTCTTGTAGTACATGTGTTTACCTAAAATAACTCCTTGATCCTTCTTTATATCAGAATAGTACCCCATTATATATAAATGTTTCATTTGCTTTATTTATTTGTCTGTTCAAGGGCATATGTGTGGTTTCCATGATTTGACTATTATAAAATGCACTTCTGTAAATATGGGTATATTTATATCACTGTGGTATTATGCTTCCAGATTTTTCAGGAAGATACCTAGAAGGCCTAGAGCTGTAACAAATGGAATCTATAGTTTTAGTTTATCTGAAGAATTTCAATACTAGTTTCCACAGTGGTTTTATCAATTTACATTCCCCAAAACAATGAAGACAGGTTTCCTGTTCTTCACAGACTCACAAGCATTTTGTTAACTGATTTCTTAATGATAGCCATTCTTTCTGGAGTCATGTAGAATCCATATGTTGTTTAAATTACATTTCATGAATGACTAGTGATGTTGAACATTTCTTCCTGTATTTATTTGCTGTTTGTAGTAGGCTCATTTCAAATGACCTTTTTTATTTTGTTCCAGTACCAGAGATTGAACTCAGTTGACATGGTATAAGTATCTTCCTTTCTATTCTATTGATCCTTGTGTCTTTCTTTGTTAGCTAGCATCATGCTGCTTTTTGTTGGTTTGTTTGTTTTTCATCACATAGCTTTGTAGTATAATCCCAAATCAGGGATTGTGATGCAATTTAATTTGCTGCTGCTCAGATTGCTTTTGCTATCACGGAATTATCTATTTTTATATTTGTGCATAACATATTTCTACATATATATAGATATATATAAAATTAAGATTTCATGAAAATTAGCATGTTGGGCTTTCAGTAAGTTAAATAGAAATGTTCCCCCAAAATAGTCAGGTGCCTCACATGTAACTTAGCTTTAGGTTTCTCCCCTTCTCAAGTTTTACTCTCAAGGATAATTTTCATTGAAAAAAAAATTTTTTTAATTCTTACATGAGTTCAAAAATAAAAATTCTACAATAAAATTATCACCCCTATTATTCAACAAAACTCACTTAATTCCCTGTAATCCTCACACTCTGGAAACTAAGGCAGGAAAATCAACACAAGTTTAAGCCCAGCCTGGGCTCCAGAGTGAGTTCAAGGCCAACCTGAACTACACAGTGAGACCCTACCTTAAACAAACATCTTCTCTTATCCCAACTACATGATTCAGTCAACATTCTTACATTTCTTTTCATTATCTACTATATTTTACTGGTTTGATTCTATTTTGAGTAGAGTAGATAGCTAAAAAAGGAAGACAATTTACCTCATGAACTCATTACACATTACAATATATTTATTTATTTTTAAAATTTTTTATTTATTTTTTTCTTCTTTTTTAAATTTTTTTAAATTTTTTTTATTTTTGTTTTATTAAAATATCAATGAGATGGTTTTAAGATACCTTGACAAGATGGATTTAATAAATTAATACATTGCAAACTGTTTTCATAATGTTTTGGTATCATAGAAGGTGCATACATGATATTATACTTACAGACATTATTATAGCATATGACTCTTATCAGTAAAGAAAGAGAGTGTAGCTGTTTGTGTATCTTATTTTTTATACCTGAATTACTTCAAAGATTCAATAACTGATACTTTCTACCTTGTTATTTTCCTAGTGGTTGTCCATAGTACTAAAAGCTGACATAATATCCTTTCCAACCACCATTAGTGCAAATCTTGCTTCTCATAGAATTATGTAGAAGCACGGCATCTCTATCCCAACTGTACTGTCTATGCACACACATCATGATTCTTCCTTTCTATTCCCCTTCCTTTGTCTACACCTGTCAGAGATGGGCACTCCATTGTCATTCAACTAACTTAAGTGCTTTAACTTTACAACACAATCCAACACAGTCCAGCATTCCACAACAATAATGAGTTATCCGAAGAAGTTGTCGACCATAGCCATTTACAGCTCAGCTTAATATTATGGCCCCACAATGTATACTTCATTTTTATACTGTTCTGCTGGATGGTTAAGACCTAGTTAGAGCAAGACTTATATAACAACACATGTACTTTATGTGTCTTATGAGGTCAGTGAAGTCCCCTCAGGGTTTATCTTGTAGCCGGCTATCCCCCTACTGGTAATTTTCCCAAAGGAACTGAAAACATTATATCATAGTGATATTTGTGTACTTATGTTTATAGCAGCACAATGTGTGATAGCAAAATCTTGGAAACAACCAAGATGTCCATCACATGAGGAATGGTTGAAAAAGATGTGGTATTTCTATATAATGGAGTATTACTCAGCTATTAAGAATGATAAGTTTGAAGCATTTATATTGAAGTGGATGCCACTTGAACATACACTCATAAGTGAAATAAACCAGACACACACTTGTAAATATCGTATAGTCTCCCTAGCATAACTAGCCAAAAGCAGAAATACAAAAGGAAACGTACAACAACTAAAATCAATTGAGTCTAAGGCAAAGTGAATGGCATATGCTGCAGGATACTAATCAGCTTTTTTTCTGGATGGTTAGCAACCTAAGTTCACAGATCAAAGTTGGAGAAATAGAAGAGCCACAAGACCAGCCAACATTTTGGCCCTAGCCTTTAAAGGTCAGTGAAGACTCAGGACATAGGAGAACCTGTACTGCAACATCATGAAACTAAGTTGAGCTCCAAATTTTCTGAACAGGGAGATTATGAAGCCACAGAGGAGACTGAAGTTCTATAGTGTGCCTGGGGAGAGTCACACGGAGAGAAAACTTTCTCTCAGGCTCTCACAGAGAGCAAACTGGTCAAGCATTGGCTGTGACTCATCCACATGGATGACACAGACAAAGGATCTACAGAATAAGGTACAGGACTACAATATATTTAAGTTGTGAAAGGATACAAATTCATTCAGAATTGCCAAGATACTGTGTCAATACAGACTCTTCAATAATTCTATTAAACATATTGCTACAAAATGTACCAAGAAGTAGAGAATAATAGTATATTTGTGAACTGCAAATAACAAAACACAACAGAGGTCCAAAAAGGCTAAAGTCTAAGCTGCAATTTACACATGAAGTGCTCAGCTCAAAGCAGTCACAATATAAAAAAATATGACAAGTTATTCATGTTTACAAAAACAGAACCTGTTTGCCTAGGTTAGATCCAGTTTCTTCTCCTAGGTTCCTGATAGTCTATAAAATAAAGTATTTTTCCTTCCTGATGATAAGAAGTAACTTGTAAATATAGCTATACATTTCTTAAGTGAGTCTACTTGGCAATACAATTCCACAGTTTCCTATTACATTCATCATCTAAAAACAGAAAAGACTAATCATAAATTAAATGTTCTTCTATTCCTTTGCCAGTTTTTTCCAATTTCAGATCAAAGGAAAGTTGGAATGTATTGTTTCTTGTCATCAGCAAGCATTGGAAAACATCTGTAACTAACCAAAATCAAGAGTTCTTTGGCCAAGTACCAGGCTTCCATTTCATTCTACATCTCCTCATAATCTTTTTTTTTTCTAATTTTTCCAGTAGGGCCTGGATCTTATACCTCGCCTGCTGGACAGAGTCCTGGCCCCCAGTTTCCACAGAATCTAGTTCGAGAAGTTCCTTTGTCAGCCTTTCTTCCAGAAGCCAGTATGCTTTATCCGTCTTTTTTCCTACAAATTCTTCTACTTCTTGCTCCAGATACTGTACTTTCTCTAGCACTTGGATGATTTTTTTAATACTCGGAGGAGTACTTTCAGCAGAAGGCAAGCACTCTTCAGGGAGATTCTCACTCTGCTCTTGACTGCTGAGCTGTTCACTGAAGGTACTGCCATACAGCTGGGGCTTGGCACTGTACTGCACTTGGGAATCCAGAGGGTCCGAATGATCATTATTCACCGTCCCTGGTGACTCATATTGATGGACACTGAAACCAAAGTTGTGCTGGTTCATGTGTTGATCAGAGGGGCTATAAGGGTATGAGGAATCCACCTCATAATCCAGTCAATGGCTTCATAGGTGAAAATCAGACAGTTTTCAGGCCGGGTGTGGTGGCTCATGCCTGTAATCCTAGCATTTGGGAGGCTGAGGCAGGAGGATTGTTGTGAGTTTGAGACCAGCCTGAGCTACAAAGTGAACTTAAGGCCAGCCTGAACTGCACAGTGAGACCCTTGGGTTGTTGGGGTGGTGACGAAGGAGGTAGCTGTGGAGAGTTGCTACTAGGCCACGGTGAAGTACTTTCCGTCATGTAGAGATTCCTAGGTGGTGCCGAAGGTGCCAGGGTTAACAGGCACCCATCCCATAAGTGCCAGGAACAGCTCACATATCCTCTTGTGACCACATAGTCTGTCCTGATTGTGGAACACTACAATAACCTTCCCCATAAGGGTAATGAGGCATTGTCACTCCAGGATTCTGCGAAGCAGGATATCCTGGAACCTGTGCCCTAAGAGGCAGTGCTTCATTCTGACAGTCTTGCTGTGGATATATCCAATGAGAGACTCGGCTTGGGCTGCTGCTCAACGGTAAGCACCTGGAACATCTGCAGAGTCCCCAGTCTGACTGTAGCCAGGTGTATAATAAGCCCCAGAGTAGGAAGCAGAATTTGCCTCAGGACCAGGTTGGTATGGCGGACCATATGCTCCATTTGCATAAGAATTCAAACTCTGGCCTTGTAACTCTGGTCTCACAGCATATGTATTTGAGTATGGGGCCCTAGGACATGCAGCAGAATTCCAGTAATTAGAATTGTAGCCAGGATATGGGGCTGCTCCTGGTGGCTTCCAGCAGCTCGACCAGGTTCCGGCCAGACATCCCCAGAGGAATAGTAGCGGTCATCGCCTCCTCCTTTGGGCCAGGTGGTGTCCGAGCCACCCCTGCGCACCCACCACGAAACGGGGGGCTGGGGAAGTTCCGGGCGAAGAGGAGGATACAAGGGTGGAGGGCGGTGCACCGGCACATCCCCACCCCACCCCGGTCCATAGTAGCGGCCACAGGACGGGCTGTCACTGGGGCCATAGCCCGAGCACCTCAGGCTCAGAGAATTAACTTCTGCCTCCATCAACTTTGAAAGATTATTTTGCAGGATCTAATCACGTATATTGGAAGTTATTGCCCCTAAGAATATAAAACACTTCATTCCACGTTCCCCTTCTTTTGTAAAGTTTATGTTGATAAATTTGTTGAAATTTTGGCATTTTTAAAATGTGTAATTCATTGTTTTATTCTAGCTGTCTTTAAGATTTTATTCTTTTGTATTTCTTGTATGTTAATTTTTATGTATTGCGGAGTGGACTTTTATTTCTTTTTTTAAATATTTCTTTAATTTTATTTATTTTATGCATTTAGTACAGGGTCTATAGGGACTCACTACACAGACTGAACTTGTAGTGATCTTTCTTTTTTCAGCCTTCCAAGTGCTGGGATCACAGGTGTGTGCCACCATGCCCAGTCTCATTCGTTGTCTCAGCACACCTCAGGGTCATGGCTGAGCTACCTAGCCAGCCCTGTGGAATGGAGTTTTCTAATCATGGCTATTTAGGCTTCTATGTGCTTCACTTATCTATATGTTAAACTCTTTCTATAGCTACAAAGTTTTCTGCTATTTCTTTTACAGAATTTTTGTGCCCTTTGTCCTGTCTTCTGATTTTTCATTAATCCCAATTATTTTTATGCTAGTACTCTTTTGAATCACCTATGAGTTCTTGGGTCTATTTTTCATGTTTCTTCTTGTTGTTAAGGCATCTCTTAATAACTGATCATTGATAACAACCCTGTCTTCTGAATCTGACACTGTGACTTGTATCAGTCACTTTGCTTCCCATACTTTCAATCATCTTTTAAATCTCATGGATTACTGTTTGAAACTTTCTTATTGATTTCCACTCTTCTATGTCTAGTACTGATGTTTTGCAACTCATTTTTTAGCTCCACCAGCTGTTTATTAGTGTCTTCTTGAAACTTCATCATTTGTTTCATTGCAGTCATTATGCAATTAGTTATATCTTTTATAAATGTGGCAAGCACCTCCTAGAATTCTTTTTACCTCTGTTGGTACTCTTTCAGACCTCACTAGTGTGCAGTTCATTATTTTCCTTTGCACATTATTCCTATACCAACTTGGGGGAAGTCAGGATTTGTTGGAGGCATTTTGTTGCCTTGCCTTTTCAATGTTTCTTTTTTTTCTTCCATAATTTTATTGAAGAACAAATCGTAATGAGACAATTTCAAATCAAATTATTACAACAGATTCAATAATTAATACATTGCATATTGTTTTCTTAGTGGTTATTTGTTGTACAAGGTATAGACATGATATTCTATTTACAAACACTATTAGAGCAGATGTCTCTATTCATTGAATTAAGAGAATGTAACTGTATACCTATCTTTTTAAAGCTGAATTATAGTGCAGTTTCAATAATTAATACATTGCATATTGTCTTGTCTATAGTACAAGAAGCAGACAGGATATCCTATCCAAACACTATTAGTGTAAATCTTCTCATAGAATTACATGAAAGTAACTGCATATTTATCCTGACTGTTCTGTATATACAAATACAGAATAGTTCTTCCTTTGTATCCCCTTTTTTTGTTTGTTTAGTCCTGTCAGAGATAGGTATTCTATTGGGATTTTCCATTTTTATTTTTTCTAAGGTTTACAAATTATTTGGTCCAGTGTCTCTGTGTTTGGGGATGAACCACATATCATTTATGACTCCCCAAGAAGTCCAGGATATTGGCATATGGAGAAAACCACTTGCCAACCACTACTGTTACTTTGTCCTTGGTAATCTATTCAGTGACATCTGGCATCAGATGTCAAGTGGATATTGACAAGCCCTCAGAACTACAAATGATCAGCCTATTGAGAAAATAAATGGGACTCTGACCTAGTGATGACACTAAGCCCCTCCTTATGTTGAGCTTTAAAGAATTCAGAGAACTGATTTTCATTGAGTGTTGCTGCAGCAGTACCAAAGCTCAGACATACCATTAAATTAAATGTTTGTTCAGGACTGCCTCTCTAATGATTCTGGCCTCCCATGGAGAAAATAGGCTCCATAACCTTCCTGGTCTGAGCTCAGGGCTTTGAGGGGATCCAGGAGGTCCTTATTGAGCTTTCACCCTTTCCAAGGTGGATTCTCACTCAGTCTTGGTGGAAGGGGACTGTCCCCTGGAGGTTGGTCTCTTCTGAAGTCAGCTTGATCTGTTGGCTGTCAATTCTGTTGCTTTGTGTTGCGGCACACACAGAAGCTGGGATTGAGGTGCTGGATTCTTAATTCTATAACCTCTGGTGCTGGTCTCACATCTCTGGGAGGGCTAAATGCCTAATGGTGCAGCTGGCATTTCCCTGGTGTTACAGGCTCAGGTGCAGCTCCCCACTGCGCCTCAGCATCAGCTGGGAGCCACCAATGATAAGCCTGATCTAAGAAACTTTATTTTGTACCTGTGATATTAGATGAAAGTCATCAACAACAAACTAGGTATTCCAGCATCTGTGGAATGTGTAGCACATACCAACAGTGAGTTTGAATGAGGAGCAACAAATTTAGCAAATCATTAATATATGTGTGTGTGTGTGTGTGTGTGTGTGTGTGTGTGTGTATACACACATATATATATATTTTTTTTTTGGCTTGCAAAATTCACATTATCATCCCTATTCCTTGAATGCATTTAAACTGAATTCCTATCTTGAACAATGTTCTTCTCTGGAGGTTGAGACAAATCATAGAGATTTGAGAAGTTATGTCCTCAGCAGCAAGGAACTTACAGTGTTTTATGCAAAATAAGAAAGTAGAGCTTTGGCTCTGATCCTGCATAAGAACTGTTGCTCACTGACTCACTTTTCTTTTCCTCTCAGCTTCCAATTCATCTATTTTAATGAAGACAGGCAAAGCCATGGATGAATGAAGTTAATGATTTTACTGTGAGTGGCTTTTCTTTCAGCTTTTTCTTCCATTTTCCACTCAGTCTTACTAATTGAGCATTGCTAAGGTAAAGATTACAAAATGTATTTGACTAGATTAAAATGTAATTGTAAAGTTGGGATAAGAAAATCATTCTTTCTTGTGAAGGGTTCGCTAACTAATGTTACAGAAGCATATAGCAAATAATGGATGAGTCATCATGTGGAGAATAGTTAGAGTTCAATAGCATGAGTTTGGTACTCATGATAAAGCTCTTTGTTAATACTTATAAATAAAATTCATATAAATTTCTCTTTATTCTTTATTTTATACTTAGAATATTCATTTACCACAATATTAAAATGAATTATTTTTCTGATAAAACAAAAAAATCTGAAAAGAATAGTTATTTTAATTAGAAACTATGTTTGCATTTCATGTCTTTTATGAAAAGTAGAACAATAGTCATATTTATATAACCACCGGTTAAGTATTTAAGAATGGTAATTGTCATGATCAGGCTTTCATGATTTTATTAATAACAATGTCACTTTAATTTTGTACCTCATCAATCCTAATGTATACTTTAATGAATAGTAGAATGCATTTTTTAATATTTTAAATAGCTTTATAGAGCAGGTATGTGCATAAAAATAGATTTGAAAGATCAAAAATGAGACACAAAATTTAATATAATTTAAACCTTTCAACTATCTAAGTCTAAACTTATTTACATAGGTCTAAGTCTAACTCTCTAGCTATCAAAGTCTAAATTTAGAGGGAGCAGAACATCTAAGGACCACAGGTCACAGACTAGCAGCCAGTCTTCTTGTTTTCTGCCCTCCAGCTAAGCAAGAGAGGCACTCACATAGTCATAGTCCTTGCTTCTATGCAAAGGAACTTGTTCCACCCACTACAGGTAGGGAGAGCCTTGCTGACAAACATGTCCTCATGTTTATATAAGAATGTAGTTGAGGGGCCGGGAAGATAGCTCAGTAGAATAAGCACCAGCCTGAGAGTGGTAAGGGCCTGAGTTCAATCCTTGGTTCTGCAAAAAAAAAAAAAAAAAAAAAAAATGTAGTTGATGAACTCAGGATCTGCAACATACAAATCATTTCACAAAATATAAGTGCATCCAATCAGCATGTGGCACACCTTCAGTCCATATGGTCTTTTTTGTCAATTATAACTCAATAAACCAGAAAAAATTAAATGAGGTAAACATTGTTCCCAATAGCACAAAGCAATAAGTGGCCACAAGAAAAGCTCTCCTCCCATGAAGCTTCTCGTGTCCCTGACATTCCTCTCTGACATAGCAGGTGACAAGGTAACACTGGCCAGGGCACTTCTACTACCAGATTCAGTGGTCCAGGTTCAGGAAGCCTCAGTCCCTTGAGTACATTGACTACTCTTCCTACCCACAGATGAAAGAGAGAACAATGGCACTTGGCAAGAAAGATCTTACTCAGTGTCCACAATAATCACTGAAATCAGTATAAGTGGCAAAGGGAACTGTACACTCATGAGGAAGGTTGGGATGAGAAATTATCTATGTAGGTACACTATAGTTACTTGGTTTCTCAACAGTGAAAGGGGAGATAAAGTAGTTTACACTACAGAGATCAATTTAAGAAGGACATACATCACTGCACTATTGCTATCTTTAATTTTGGAAAAGGGAGTCATGAGGCAAAAACAATGCATGACCTTTACAAGCTGCAAAAGCTCAGTGAATCCTACTGACAATGGCACTAAACACAGCACTGTTAATATGTTGATCTTAGACTGTCAAGACATATGTGAGCCATCTTATCTTTAATACCATCATTCAACCAAACAAAATAATTTACAGTAGCAATTAATTATAGCCAAGTATATAACAAATTTACAGCAAAGTAATTTATAATAGGAAATCAATATACCTGAGAAATTTATTGGTCTCGCTGCCACTGATACATTCCCTTATAACCAGATCAGTTGATTGTCTCAACAGAACGTTACAATAATAAAAAGTTCAGGAAGTTTCTTTTTTTTTTTGTCTTTTTTGAGACAGGGTCTCACTGTGCAGTTCAGGCTGGCCTTAAGCTTACTTTGTAGCTCAGGCTGGTCTCGAACTCACTAACAATCCTCCTGCCTCAGCCTCCCTAGTGCTGGGATTACAGGTATGCGCCACCACGCCCGGCTAGGAAGTTTCTTTGTCCCCTCAAGCCTCAGATTCTTTCCCCACACTTGGGGACTGTAATGTGAGCATAGACAGAGGAGGTCCAATTAGTGCAAGTGGCTTGTCTGGAGAGTGGTGTCTATCCAAAGGAGAGCTCATCATAGCACATATGGCAGTAGGGAAGGCTCTCTTCCTCACTGGATAACACCTCTTCCACCTCCAACGGACAGGCAGTGATCCAACCTGGAGAAGCACCTATGCTTACCCAGAAGCAGCAGCAGCCACCAGTGAAAACAAACGCAGAATCAAAAGATCATGCAAATTGAGATGATGCTCCAGAGCATCTGAATGTTAATGCCCTATTCAAACTTCAGCCACTACCCTAGGCTAGTGTGTGCACACTTGCATACAGGGTGTGGCTTCCTGCTGAGCATTAAACAGAACTGGTTCCTCAAACATATAGAATATTCAGATTACAATCAAGAACCAAGAAGCAAGAAATCAAATCTGAGGAGAAGAGGCGATCAACTGTCAATACTGAGATGAATCCCACATTGGAAATATCAGAGGAGGACTGAAAACAAGGATCATAAAAATGTTTTAACAATCATAGGAACTTACCTGAAGACACTGAAAAGCTATGAAAGGTAAACAAAAATAGAAGTTATAGAAATGAAATTGTGAATGAGAGAAGTGACATACAATAAAGGAAAGGAACTTGCTGTGTGGGCTCAGAAGAGTGCTGTTGATAAGTGACAGAATCAATAGGCTTAAGAATGGATCAATAACGTCCACTCAGTCTGAACAGAAGAGATAAAACAAATTAGCAAATAGCACTGCACCGAGGATCTGTGAACATATAACAAAATTTTTATCATTCATAGCACCAGGGCCCCAGAAACCAGGAAAAAGAGGCGGGTGGAGTATGAAACTCAGCCCAGTTAAATGCACCTCGCAGGAAGCCACTTCACATGGGTTGACATAGGTAGGTTAAAAAGTAAGACGTTTGGAAAAACAGATACCATGAGAATAGCAATTGTTCAAAAAGAAAAGTAACTACATTAAGATGTGGTAGAGTTCAGAGCAAAGGAAATTACTAGATACAAAAATATAATGATCATAGCCGGGCGTGGTGGCGCATGCCTGTAATCCCAGCACTCGGGAGGCTGAGGCAGGAGGATTGTTGTGAGTTCGAGACCAGCCTGAGCTACGAAGTGAGCTTAAGGCCAGCCTGAACTGCATAGTGAGACCCTGTCTCAAAAAGACAAAAAAAAACATATATATATAATGATCATCACCCCATCTTAACAACTGTGTTGGGAGACAGAACATATACAAAGACACAGATCTAAGAGATAACCATTTCACAGGTCAAATTGGCATATATAACTCAGTCAACAGGAGGATACATTTTTCCTAAGTACATGAATACTTAGGAAATGAGTCGTACATGAAAATATAATAAATCCTGGGCCACTGAAAAAGCTTTATATCAATATAGATATATAGTGATATCTATCTGTATCTGTATCTATATCTAGGCAGTTATATCTTTATATACATAGATATATAGATATATATCTTGATTATATAAAAACACTTCAAGGGACTATTATCTCTTGAAGTATTTTTATATAATATATATAAAATATATATACCCATAATACACACTAAAAGAATGACAAAAAGAAGCATGTATTTCTAAATAAGCAATGGATCAAAGGTGAGGTAGAAAAAACATACAAATAAATAAGAATGAAATTACATTTAAACAAACTATGTGGCTACGTATAAAACAGTGCTAATAAGGAAATTTGCCACACTAAATACATCGATAGTAAAGAAAATTCTCAAATTTAAAACCCTATTTTATTCTATAAGGAAACTATGAAGTAAAAGTAAACACAATGAAAAAGGAAGTAATGAAATAATAATGAATAAGAAAGAAGTCATTTATGCAAGCAAAATAGAGAAAATGAATGAAAACACTCTCCTTCTCTAAAAAATTAATAAAAATATAAGCCTCTAAGGGCTGGCCAGGTAGCTCAGCAGGCTAAAGCACTTGCTTAGGCAGAGTACAGCAGCTGGGATTCGATCCCATACAGATTACTAAATGAAATCAGAAAATTACAAAAGGTTGCTTAAATTTTGGCAAATTGTTAAAAACCACAGACTACAATGTTTAAAAATTACAAAATAGATCATATGCAGTTTACTGTTAATGAAGTTCATTTAATTATTTAAAAATCTCTTTAAAATAAATTTGCATGTTCAGCGGACTTCAATGGAGAATTACATGCAGCCTCTAAATAAGAATTTATACCAGTAATATTCAGTAAATAAAGGTACAAAATAATAGTTTTCTGATCAAATGAATTAACAGAAAAGTCATGCAAAGAAATCTATTTCATAATAGAAATTTACAGAAAAATAGAGCAGAGAAAAATTACCTCAACTTGATAGAAACCATATATAGAAATCCTACATTTAACAGTCATACCAAATGGTCAAACACCCCCCCAAGAGGGAGAACAAAGTGAAAATATTCATTCTCTCTAATGCTGTGTACTCAGTAGAGCTATAAGCAAGGCCTTAAAATAAAATGAACATCTCCAATAGAGATAGATAGTAGAAAAAGGAGACACTGAGTACCTTTTATTTTTATTTTTCGCAGAACCCTAGTAAGACACCTAATTTTTTTTTTTTTTTGACAGGGTCTCACTATGTAGCCCACATTCACAGTGATCCTCCTGCTTCCTGCCTCCCTAGGGCTGGGATTACAGGCGCGCACCATCACGCCCGGACTAAGACACCTAATTTAGACATCACTTCCCAAAGTATATATTTTAGAATGATGAGAAAGTATGTCCAGCAGACTTGGATATTTATGCATTTGATTCATGAATCTGTATGTAAGAAATGAAATTAATCTCAGTTTGTGAGTTGTGGAATACCTTGATAAATAGGTATATTGGTTCTAAAGACAGATTTACTACACTAAGTAACTACAGTTCCAAAATGTGTAATTGTATAACCATTAGCAATTTGCTTGATTTATTTATATCTCATTTTCTTCCTTGTAAATGTGATAATATAAAATCTTAAATCACATGGTTATTACATTAAATTTATTAGAATATAAATATCCTTCAAATAGTGCCTGGCACATGGAAACTGTCAAAGAATTCAATAGATATTAATTCTAGTTTTTATGAAAATTTTCAGTAGTTATCATTGAATTTTCTTTTCATTTATTAAAATATATTTAATTTGCATTACAAATTCCAAGAGATTATTATATCTTTTATCAGCAATATTTCCCAGCATACACTAGAAAAAAACCAGCAACCCTTAACATTCTAGTTTATAGCAGTTTTTTTTAGCATGGAAAAATATAGACTAGGAAGCATACTTTTCTCTCTGTATAGGTAGTAATCCATAACATAAAACAAAAACAGTGTACATTACATCCTCTTTTGTAGTGGAATAGAACTGGTGGTTGACTTATACCCCAGTGAATTGAATTAGTGCCATGCTAGGTGTGGAGGCCTATCTGAGAATTGATGCCAATAGAATAAGAGGAAGAACTGGAGAAACTGTTGAAAGGCTGTTAGCAAAGCTGTTTGGAGAAGCTGTTGGAACTGCTGCAAGTTGTTGGGTTTCTTGGGATAGTCTGCAGGAGGACCTTGTCATGCTGACTTTCATTTATGTATTTATTTATTATTTATTTATTTAGGACAGGATCAACACAGACCTGACTTGTAGTGATCCACCTGTCTTCAGCTTTCCAAGTGATGGGATTATAGGCACACACCACCACACACTACACCCAGTCTCAGTGCGCCCCAGGAATGGGGCCAGCACAGTGGGCCTGGTCATCGAATTCCAGAAGGCACTTTAATCCACTGAGCTACTTGACCAGCTTGTGCTGACTTTCCTGATGAACTTGGCTGTACTTGTCACAGGAGGTACTCAATACACTTGCTGCTGAGAATGGCTACAGTTCATTTTGAGGAAGCATTTTGTCTTCATCTTGAACAACACTTCCTGACTCCAGAGGGGAAGATGGTACACTGCTCAGCCTCATGGGGAAGCATGTTGCATTGGAATTCCTACAGGAATTCAGCTTTCCTCATCACTGGATGAGCTCAGGACCTCACTGTTGCTGATGGCTGTGGTACCTTTATGGGAGTTCCAATGCTTACCTTGAGCATTACTTCCCGGTTCCATTTCAGATCTCTCAGCATACTAGTACAGATTCTTCATCCTGATGACATAGACTTCCTAGCTTCCACCACTTCTAGTTGAACCTTTCCAATGCAGATCATGAAGCAGGCCTGCATGAGACATTGTCCTGGGCTCTAGACCACCAACTGGACTTGTGGAAAGCATTGTTATAGCTCTAGGTCTTCAACTGGACTTGTGCAGGATATTGCTGTTAGACTCAGTCCCTCAGCTAGATTATTGGGTCTTTGGGGGGTGTGGACAGATTTCTTTCACTCATTATATATGATTCTTTGGATGATTCATTATAAAATAATCTTATAAAATGTGTCCTGTTTTGTACTTCTCCCTACTCAAAACCCCCAAACCAGTCTGGGGAGATAGCTCAGTAGTCTAAATGCCTGCCTGGCAAGTACAAGGACCCAAGTGTGTTCCCCAGGATCATGCCAAATACCTGTAGTAAAACCCTTATAACATGACATCTTTGAAGTCAAAATTTTCTTTTACTTTATTTTTTTAAATTTGTTTATTTATTTGATGTACAGTATGGATATGCAGTTTGGTTTTTGTTTTGTTTTGTTTTCTTTTCTTTTTTTCTTTTTTCAGTGCCAGGGATCAAACTCAGGACCCTGCACTCACCAGGCAGGTGCTTAAGCCACTGAGCTATCTCCCTAGCCCCTGCAGTTTGGACTGGTAGTGATTCTCCACTTCAGCCTCCCCAGTGCCGGGACTACAAGTATGCTCCACCACACCCCATTTTGGTGGCCTGCTTAACCCCTGAGGCTGGCATAGCATGTGGTACCAGGGACTGAACCCTGCTTGCCAGGCAGGCATTTAGACAGCTGAGCTATCTCCCCAGCCCTTTTTTCATGTCAGAAGTACTTGCTTACAAAAATTTCACTAATTTCGTCACACTAAAAATGTAAGGGCCACAATAAATTAAGTACAATTGCTCTTTATAAGTGCTTTAAAGTGCGCTATGAAATTCTTCACTTTAAGAAATCATTTCTTTAAAGGATATGCATTTGTAATTACAACTACAAAGGCCATGTAAACCATCAAACAAAGACTCTACAGCGACGATGAGACGGGATGATGGGGCAGGTCAAGCTCGAGGTTCCTCCCGAATCTGAACTCCAGATCTGCTCCCTGCCTGCCTGCATCCCTGTCCTCACATAGCTATTCCCTCTCTGCCCTCACATTCCCCTATGCAGAAAGCTCGTGCAAGCATTTACCACTTCTTTCTTACAGTGTTTATCGAATAAAAGCACTTAAATGCATTTCATAACCTATAAACATAATTAAAGATATCTTATTTTGAATCAACCTATCAAATAAAGAATCACTGAGTGTCGCTGCGTCATAGGCCTATGCAGCAAAAGTAAAAGACACCGGACTGAAAGACTCACTTTAATAAAATTGCTGAATGTGAGTTATAAAGCTTCACAGAATTTCAAGAGCAGACATTACTTCATTAGGGCAGAAGTTATAGGAGTGCCCATTTTGAAATGTTTACTTTGTCTTCATGAGGAAAACAGACAGGTTTAGCCATGATTGTAGTACAAAAAGTCCAAAACTTATTTATTTTTACTGGTCAATAGTTCTTCATTTGATATAGTTTACATTCATTTGTCAGTTGCTCTGATTTAGATCCCTCCAGCTGTCTTTTACTCTCTGGTGGGTAATAGATAAAGAAAGTGATTGAGTACAAACTTGTAATTCTATCCATAGATTTTAATGTTTCTGATACCATCAGCAGTTTAAGATTAAAATACAGCTTGGACTCCATCTTCCTTCTCTTTGCTATTCACTTTCCTAATATATGAGAAAAGCTTCCAAGCATTGTAAATACACACTAAAATAAAATGAAAGCCATGTAGGTGAAACTCTCTAAAATAATGCTAACTTGTTATGGGAAATTAAAACATTTAAAGGAATGTAATAAATTATTGAAAGATAAGCATAAAAACTGTAGCACGCCTTGGAGTGATTTCCTGTCATTAAGCTTTATTGAAAGAGTAATTTTGTATTGTTTTACTTTGTTTGGGGGACTAGGAAGCAAACTCACAACCTCATGCTTGCTAGTCAGGTGCTGTGCAGTTGATCTATGTCCTAGGCCACAGAAAGAGTATTTGAAATTTTCACTGTTACAGAAAGTACCAAACCAAATGGAAGATGCTCTACACCAAGGAGCAGGGAGGCCGCCAACCTTGCAACACTGATGATCTGAGGGGAATCACCCCCAAAGCATCAACCTGGAGCCAGATTTGGGGTCGGCTTATACAGCTTTGAAAGCAGGAAGTACAGAAGTTTGCAATCGTGGTGAATTCTTATTGGGTGAAGACAGTCACTGTGCGTTGCTGGGCAGAAAGTCCTTGAAACAAGTTAACCAACAGGATATGTTTGTGTGCTAGAAAATACAGGTGTGAGGCTCAGGTAATCAGAGTGAGTGGGCCAAGCTACCTCTAGTTTGCAGCTGGGTGTGGCCAGTCAAGGCTGACTGAGTCTAAGGATGGGGCTATACAATGGGCAGAATGAGCTTATTTTGTCTTAAAATGGTATGAAATAACTAGTTAATTTTTAAATTTCCACCACACTACCAATAATTATCTTTAAAACTCAACCATAGTCTTTTATTTCCCTCTACATAACGGGTGATAATGAGTTCTTCAGTTTCCGAAACATATGTGTGTTCCCCAAGCTTGCACACACTATAGCTGACTAGATCCTAGATGCAGGTCCACTCAGATCTTCTCATGTGAAGAAACAAACAGTTGAGAGACTTTCCCAAGATCTTAAAACTTTAGGAAATTTTATTAATATGTATGGGGGCTTATCTGACTGAGTTCTGTCGAGAAGTATTTGATACATTTGTGCTGCTCAAAATGGAATGGAATGCCTGAGAATTACAACACATCGCACCTCCCGACACACTCCTAGGATTCTGCCTTCTTAATAAGCAAACTATGCGATGGCAAATGTACCATATTCTGAGAAATATGACTTGGAAATAGAGTATTAATGAAAGCATTTGAAAAGAATGATTGGCTTTGTTCTAAAATCTATTCCCATTGCTAACTGCAAAATAAAATTGGAAGGTGAAATTGTGTTGATTTTCTGAACATAGTGTTTTTGAAGTAAAGATGAAAAATTGTTTCACTTTTGCTAAATCAAATACACTTACATAAATTGATTCATTATTCACACTTTCTGGAAATGGTTCTACATCTTTGCTTTAGGTGTTACAATGATTTGAAGCTCTATCTTTATTTGAACTTCTTTTTGTCTTTTCAAACAAAGTAATTGAACCATTTTCATTCCACATATTGACTCTATATCCTTAGAGCTACCACTAATAGATTTTTGGCTACCTTTGAAGCTTTTGTCAATTGGTTAGCATAGTTCCAGAAAAGTTCATTAAATTAATTTCTGAAAAAACTTAAAAACATAGTTCTTTCAGATTACTGTGCCCAGTTCTAAGAAAATGTGAAACAGTACATCTGATCTTTCCCCAATTACCTAAAAATGAAGAAAAAGGGTTAATCACAGAAGGACTTAGAATGATCAGCTCAAGAGCAGAAGACACAGAAACAGTGGATGTTGAAGCATAGTTAGCAGAAGATGAAGAGGGAATACTGGGAATTCCAATCTGAATGTTGGGAAAACAGAGGAGAGGGTGACTTTAACTCCCAGACACAGGAGCTTATGTACAGAAGCTCTCATGGTGGAGGACTGAACGTGTGAAGAGGGAAGATGAGCTGCATCACATTTCCAGTTATGGATGGAAGACCTAAAAGTATAGGGCACTGAATATAAACTACAGATTTAGTTAGGGGTTTAGACCATAAAAATGAGCACTTTGGCTCTTATTTGAAATTGAATGACACTTGTCCTAAACTATTAAAAGAAGAAAGCAAGTGAACAATATCTAGGCTCTACATTAATAGTAAGTGAATCTCAAAAATAAAGGAATCTATGAAACAAAGGAGGCCCAGAACCTTAAAAAATGGTTTTGAAAAGTTCTCTGCTGAGGAGCTGCGGAGTTGGCTCAGCAGAATAAGCACTTCCCTGACAAGAGCAAGGACCTGAGTTCGATCCTCAGTTCTGAAAAAAAAAAAAAAAAAAACAATTCCCTGCTGTTTCGCAAAAACAAAAACTCTCACCTTCCTCTCAGAGAGTGATTAAAATACTTTTCATTAAGGAAAATGTGAGAAGCAAATTAGAACAAACATTAAGGGAATGTGTAGGAGTGTTTGTTTATAATAGGTTTATATGTCAGAGTTACTGACCATAAACACCTAATATCTTCAGAATGACGAAGTTTTACACCTTCCAATTAGAACTACTGAAGAAAGAAGCAAAATGGTATTTAGGACTATGCCAATAATTTCACAAACTCAAAGGTAGGAAGTCTGGTGGGGGAAGGGTGTGCACATACCAGCCACTCTCTTAGCTCCGTTCTGCCCATTTTCCGGTTGTGCACACTAGCTCTCCTTGTTTTCTTTAGTTTAAACAATAGTAATGACATCATCACCTCGCTGCAGAGTTTGTATATTGTGAGTCCAAGTCTTGGGGAGGAAAAAATAATCACGTCTGAATACCTAGAGAAATAACTAACTGGCCCAGCTTAGAGCTGGTGCCCTTCATAAAAATAATCAAATATGTGCTGGTGAGATAACTCAGTGCTCTAAAGCACCTGCTTAGGCAAGTTTAGGCCAATGTGTAGGGACTTCAGTTTGATCCCTAGCACTACATGCCACACCAGACTTGCCCCAGGGTGGGCTGAGCTGACCAGAAAAAAAAACAAAAAACAAACAAACAAAAAAAAAAAAAAACCCTCAAATGTAACTAAGAGATATAGATCCATAGCAGTATATCTTTGAGGTCATGTCACCAAGAGATGGAAACTTTCCAAGAAAATCCATACGTTGGAAAAGAGATGAGTTATCAGAAATCAAATTTTTATACATCTCCACACATATTCTATCCTAAATAATCCAAAATGTTTATAAAATAAGTTTATTCAAACCCATTCTCAGCCTGAAAGGGACATAACACAAAAGCATATTCAATTACTTTGTTTGAGTGAATATATTAAAAGCACTGTTACTTATATTCAAAGACTTTAGGCATAATTCTATTGAGGCTATACGCTTCAGCATCTTATAATCTATAGAGTAAAGGATGCACTTAATCACTTCAAACATATAGTAAAGAACTGTAAAAGGAAAAAAAATGGTATTAATGCAATAGCATTTTCCATTTAAGGAAAGGAAAAAAGCAAAATACCAAACATTATTTCATAGTTTATAGTCTCTTAGATTTCATAAAAGAAAAAGCTAATTCCCTGTACATCTGTTCATGCCTTGGTAATTGACTCGAGCCTCCTAGTCATGAACTTTTGAAAGATTTCCAGTGTTCAGCTGCAGAGTGGCCTCCAGAAGGGCACTGTGGCTTTGCCTGTGTAAGGGTTATGGAATTAAGTCCAACTATTCCTTCTGGGTGGCAGCACTTCGACCTAAGGTATGGGTTAGATTCTATGACATGACGAACCTGTATAAGAAGTTAGGAAATTCCTTCATTTGGAAGCACTATTTTTTAAAATGTATTTAGTACAGGGTGTCAGGATCTCACTACACAGAATCACTCCTAGTGATTCCTCTGTTTTCAGCCTCACAAGCACTGGGATTATAGGCATGAGCCATCACACCCAGTCTCAATTGCTATCTCAGTGCACTCTGGGGGCAGGGGTAGTGTGGCAGTCTGAAGATCAAACCCCAGTCCTGCATCTACCTAAGCAGATGCTTTTATCCACTGAGGTATCTGGCCCGCCCTTGCAAAGACTTGAGGAAAAATTTTGGTGACACTATGGGGCTTGCATCTCAGTAAAGATTCCCTTTCTTCTTGCTTGCCATTTGAAGAGCTAACATCAGCAGGTGGTCAGGTTTCTGGGGCAGAGGGCCAGAATGATAACTTTGATGCACTCACAGAAATTTCAAGTTATTAGTCCTGCAGCATCTGTTCCATGTTGTAGATTTGTGATCCTGAATTGATTAAGCAATACATGTTTTCAGAACGGTGAGCTCCAGAAAAATCTATATTCTGTGATCAAACAAAATGCTTTAATATCTGACTCTTAGGTGCCTCAGAACTCTATAGAATTTTCTTTGTTGGCTGACGACTTACCAAACATCTGGATTGCATTTTGGTTTCTTATAGGTAGTTTCATTAAATCATGTGAGATGCAGCCAGCACTCTAATACTTTTCATTTTTTACTATAAAATCACTAATTCAGTTTTCTGTATATATGATTGGTCTCTAAAGATACAATAAGAAAGAGCTACCCAACTGCTGCTCCATCATGCATAAACACCTTTCCATGTTCTTATTTTAGGATAGTGGAAATTTTATTGCAATCTATCCTACTTTGAATTCACCAGGGCCACATTTTTGTGTGATCCCTCAGCCTGAGGACACACAACATAGTGGTGTGTTTTAAGATGGGTTCCAGAGTCTGACAATCTCTCTATCAATCACAGCTACCACTAAATATCTATACCTCAGAGATCTCATTGATAAATCCCAAGTCATTATCATATTTCCCTCCATCATTACTCTGTGGGTTAATTTAGTTAATATACTTAGTGTGCTCACTCTAGAAAAATCACTATAAAATGTTAGCTATTATTGTTTTGGCCACTGCTTACTAATGCTGGTGCTATACCCCTATGCCCCAGAAAACACATCTCATCTCCTTCATGTAACCCCCCCTCCTAGTTGGAGGTTGCTGTCCTGGTCTGTTGAATCATTTCTTTTCTAAGTAAAATCCTCAGTGGTCCTCCAGCAGATCCCTAATAGCATAATCTGAGACTTATAAATCCCAGTAATTCTCTCATCTGCTCACTTCTAAAAGTCTTGCTCACTTTCTAAATTGATTTTGATGCAGTATGAAAATTATAGAGCTGATTGAAATCATTAGCTTCTTCTTGCATCTTCAGAGATAATTACAGAACAATGTACTATGCTTCAAATGAAATGGAACTAAGCTTTGAGATGGTTAATTTGAAGAACTGTAGAAGGGTGAAAAAGGCAAGGAGTCACAGGCCTAAATTCAGTACTTAAATGCCAAGGCTAAAGACACCAGAAACACAGCCTTGGGGAATGTGTATTCCCATAAAATGGAGTTTGAGAAGCACTATGACTATTTTATAAGTAAGGTTTCTCATAACCTTTTTTTGTTTCCAGTTGCCAAAAATCCCTAAGGAACATATTACTTTATCCAAATTAAACAGCCCCATCCTTACTTATTCTTTGTACTATAGTTCACATTTATACTTCATTTAATATTTATGACTTCACTTAATTTATTTACTTACCTTTTAAATAATTGTTCTCCACCCCATTGGAGATCTATTACATTAGAAAGATGAAGGCTTCTTTTGCTTCTTTGACAGCTCAATATTGTCGTATAGTAGATACTCAAGAAGTACAGATTCATGGCATGAATGTTTTTCACAGTAAGGAAGTATAACAATAACAATTGTCTTTTTTTTTGTTTGGCACTAGGAATCAAACTTTAGTTAATAACTTACTTTGTTGTATATATGATTGGTCTCTAAAGATACAATAAGAAAGAGCCTATCCAACTGCTTCTCCACCATGCGTAAACACCTTCCCATATTCTTACTTTAGGATAATGGAAATTTTATTGCAACCTATCCTACTTTGAATTCACCAGGGCTACATTTTGGGTGATTCATCAACCTGAGGACAGCAATGTGTTTTAAGATGGGTTTCAGAGTCTGGGTATCAATCGCAGCTACCACTAAATACTTGTGCCTCAGGGATGGCATTGATAAATCCTTAATCATTATCATATATTCCAGGGAGGCACTCATGCCATTGAGCTATATCTCCAGCCCTGACAACTGTCTTTAAGTGAGGTTGCTGAAACTCAAGCTGAAAATGTCCATTAAGAAGTCAAGTTTTACAAAATACCCTGCAGATGCTTCATAGGTAAAGGCAGATATTAGGGAACTGGTAAACAAGGTTATACAGAAGGTGACAAAGAATTCTAATTATTTCACAAAAATTTGTTTTATTACTCTCTAAATAGGAAGGAAAACCTGACATTTAACTGAGTAGGTGAATGTGTAAAATGAACCTTCCTTTCCCAGACTCATTTGCAACAAGATTGAGGCACTTAAGGAAGTTCTGAAAACAAGCTGGTGTGCTCTGTGGGCAACCTTCACCTCATGGTATAACAATGGAACCATGTGATGAGGCACTTGGACTATTAGGATGATAGAGGAGCAGAGAAGAGAAAAAGACCAATTCCTGATTCATGTAGGTTGGAGCACAGTGCAAGACTGACAAATAACCATTCATTTTTCTTTTCAAAATAATCCTGTGGTGTCTCCTTCCTGTTCAGACAAAGTTATACCCTGGATATAAGTGCACATGATAGGCCGGTGCTCATCAGCTTGAACTTCTAGCCAAAAAAAACAGGGTTAGTGATCACATACTGTCCACTATTCCATATGACTAATTTCTCTATTTTTGTTAAATGTATCATGACAAGATCCTGCCAAATTACTAATTAGATTTTATGTATTAAGAATTAATAGTAAGTTGAATATTGTCATCTCAAAATTTACATCTACTGAGAACCACATAATGTGATGATTAGTTTTGTGAATGCAATTGGCTAAGTAAGCCATCATGTTTAGGGTGACCTCAAAAATCAATAATTGATAACGCTCCAAGTGAAAAACACTGTTATATATGGTGCTTCATGAAGATGGCCATATGAAGACAAGAGATGAGACTGGGATGGTGTTGCCACAAGCTGAGGAATACTAGGAGCCACCAGAAGCTGGAAAAGCCAAGGAGAGATTAGCCCTAAGAGTCATAAAAATTGAATGACTATGTTTTCACTTCGGTTTTATACATTTCACTTCCAGAACTGTGACAAAATACATACATATATTTTTTACTAGGCCACCAAATTTGCAATAATTTGCTACCATTTCTCTAGGAAACAAATACAGGAAATAAACTAGATTATTTGGAAAGTCAATGGGCTGGGCAGATAGCTCAGCAGACTTAAGCACCTGCCTAGGCAGAGCACAGAAGCTGGGGTTTGATCCTTGGTATGCTGTGCCAGCCCCATCCACAGGGTATGCTGAAACAGCAAATAAGACTGGGCATGGTGGCACTCACCTGCAATCCCAGAACTTGGGAGGCTGAAACAGGAGACTCACTATGAGTCTGATCTACGTAGTGCCACCCTGTAGAACCTGCACTAAAAACATTAAAAAAAAGAATATGAAAAGTCACTGCTAAGCCCAACATCTGGTTCCACAAAATGGTGAGCCCCGAAGAAATAAACAGCACACTTGACTATTTTCCCAGAAAGAACTAGAGGTTAAGAAAATCAGCAAGGGGGGCTGGGGAGATGGCTCAGTGGGATAAGCGCTTCCCAGGCAAGCACAAGGGCCTGAGTTCAAACCCTGGTTCCACCAGAAAAAAAAAAAAAAAAGAGACAATATTGATAAATTGTAAGGTTTTAGCCGGGCGTGGTGGCGCATGGCTGTAATCCCAGCACTAGGGAGGCTGAGGCGGGAGGATTGTTGTGAGTTCGAGACCAGCCTGAACTACGAAGTGAGCTTAAGGCCAGCCTGAACTGCACAGTGACACCCTGTCTCAAAAAGACAAAAAAAAAAAAAAAAAAAGAAA
>PVKA01004648.1:0-97003 GCA_004027165.1 Ctenomys sociabilis
CTTAGGTTCTTGAACTCGACACCACAATCCAACACAGTCCAGCATTCTGCAACCATAGGGAGTTATTCAAAGAAATTGTCGACCATATCCATTTACAGCTCAGCTTAATATTATGGGCTCACGATGTATACTTCATTTTTATACATTTATGCTTTTCTGCTGGATGGTTAAGACCTAGGTAGATCCAAACTTATATGTAGCTTTATTTTGTAATCCAAAATCTAATCCAGGTCCTCCAACTGGAATTTCAGGCTCTTCAACTCTGTCTTTCTCTAATCCTCCAACATTCAATCGGTTGATAAGTAGTTTTGTGGGTTTTTTTTTTTTTAGCTAGATTTTTCTACATAGTCAAGGCTGACCTAAACTCACTCCCTAGTATCAAGGCTGACCTTGAACTCAAAATCTTGTCTCAGCCTCTTGAGTGCTGGGATTACAAGTGTGTGCACCTATGTGTGGTAACAAGTTGTTTCGATGTGAATTTACCAATGTTTCTCATTTCTATTGCTTTTTTCCCTATTTCTACTCCCATCAAACTAGTTCAGGTTACATTGTCTCTTATGTGGATGTCTTAGTCCATTTTCTGCTGCTATAATGGAATGCCAAAGAATGCATACTTTATAGTGAAGATAGTTCTTTGTTACAGTTTTAGGAGCTGGGAAATCCAAAACAGAGGAGCCACATCTGGCAGAGATCTTGCAGCGCCATGCTGTGTGGGCAGACAGAAGGTCAAGAGAACACAGGCATGGAAGAAAGAGGGGAAATGAACTCATTTATCAGGAGACCACTCTGGTGATGACAGACCCACAGAGCAAGGTCATCAGCCCAGTCACAGGGCTTGCTCTGCATGACCAAGTCACTTCTTAGAGTTTCCATCTTCCAACACTGTGGCACTGGGCTTGGTTAGATCCCAAAATATCAACTTTGAAGGCCACTCACCACAGCTAGGAACTAGCACTGGTCTTTCTTTCAGCTTCTCTGTCACAAATTCTTTTTCCACTTCAATGGATATTTCATGCTAGTGTGAGATGAATTTTCCTCTATGTCCTGCCCTTATCATTTCCTCGCTTGAAAGTCACTCAAGTCTACTTAGCAAAATCAAGCCTGTTCTGTTCTGTGTCACTCAGAGCCCTCTGTCAACAGGCTCCACCAGACCTCTCCAGCCTTCTCTTCTGCCACCTCCGTGCCTCATCCGTGCCAACCTAGGTTATGTGCTATCTGCCCCGTGTGCCCCACTGTTTCTGACTCAAAGAAATGTCAGACTTTCATTTTCCAACACTGAAGTACTTTAAGAGATTTAAGCATTTACCTGTAATACCCACATTCTATGAAAATAGCTTCCACCTGCCCCATCAATGTAGTCCTTTCTTATAAGAATAAAGACCTTACATAAATATGAGCATAAGTATTTCTTTCATTGTTTACCTAAGGTTATATTTTCAAAATTTTCTGTTTTTCCATTATCATTGCACATTACATTTGACAGATGATTAAATTGCTCAGACCTTTCCTCCAAGGGTTGTGGCCCACACCTAAAGAGCAGCACTCAAGAGGCTGATGCAGGAGGATCACCACGAGTTTGAGTTCCCTCTGAGCTATACAGTGAGTTAAAGTCTAGCCTGAACTACATAGGAGACACTCTTTCAAAAAAGCAAAAAAAAAAAAATTTGCTTTCTATAATTGGACATTTCACATGCTTAGTATAGACCATAACTTAATTAATAACTTCAAATTAAAATATATTCCAGGTGCACATTTATTTGGTTAAAATGAGGTATACTCGCAGCTCCTTCTCACTTCATTGTAAAAATATTCTATTTGGAATATATTCCTTCTTAACCTTTGTCTATAAATCTTATTTTTTTGAAAGTACAAGGGCTGGAAAGATAGCTCAGTAACATAAGCACCTACCTGGCAAGTGCAAGGTCCTAAGTTAGATCCCCAGTATATAAAAAAAAAAAAAGAAGAAGAAGAAGAAGAAGAAGTACAAATAACTATGGCTCCTTCCTTGAAAATTTGTCTGCATCCCTTGCCCCTCTTCTGTGATTTCCTGGAACATGGCCCCTGGAAGGGACTGATGTTCTCCCACTCATCCTGCAGTAACCACTCTGAGCTATATAGTGAGTTAACTATATAACTATTGTTATATAGTTCTTGTGTCTATTCAAGTTTTTAACTACTTAAAAGTCCATTCTTATTTTTCTTTGTAACTTTATGTGATGAATTAGCTACTGGCCAACTTGTAACGCCCAATTGAACTGAATGGCCTGGTGCTGAGTGTGAAAGGCCCACCCGGGGATTGTTGCCAACAGCATAAAAGAACTGGAGAGGAACAGCTAGCGCTGTTGTTTCTCCTGGAGCAACTTGTCCCACTGGCTTTCCTAATATTGCTCAGCTCTTCTCCTCACTAAAGGAGCATGGGACCTTGCTTTCCTTGATGATCGCTGTGATTCTCTTTGGGGGACCTGGTCCTTACTTTGAGCATTATTTCCTGGCTCCAGCACAGATCCCTAAGCCTGGTGGCACAGATCCTTCACCCCACAGGCACAGACTTCCTAGTTTCCCCCAGTGGTCTTTGGGCCTTCCCAGGGCAGATCCTTGATGGGGACTTGCATTAGACATTGTTGTGGGCTCCAAGGCTCCAGCTGGGCTCATAGAGGACACTGCCAGGGGCCCTAGGTCTTCAGCCGGACTGGTGCAGGACATTGCTGTGGAGTACTGGCCCTCAGCTGGGTACTTGAGTCTCCATTGTATGGATCTCCTGCACTCTTGCATTTGACTCTTTTGGTGAATATTATAAACTATTCCTTTGTAAACCTTGAGTACAACACTTCACCTATAGATTTTCCAGTACTTTAAGCTGTCCTCCGTAGCCTGGATATATTTTACCCAGATTTCCCATGTGCTGCAGTGGGAGTCAGGATGAGAAGTGGGGAAGGAGCCTGTCAAGTCAGCTCAGCCTGACATTTGGTAAGAAAGTCTTAGGATTCTAATTTCCTCTACCCTTCAACAACTAAAAGAAAATATGCTCCCTTATGTTGTAAATCTCAAACCCCATGATAACTTAGGACTGGGTTCCATCCTAAAAGCGGTAAGCTGTGTTACTGTAGAACACTGAGAAGCCTGGTGTCCTAAGCCATGAGTTGGTGAGACCCAGGAGACAGACAGTCTGAATCGAACTGCATTTCTCTCAATAGTGCATTTAGGATACAACTGTTAGGAGTTTATTTTTTTGGTCTGAGGGGTTAATTTTGCCTCACACATTTTGAGCAACTTGGGGTTAATTGTTGCCTCATAACTTGAACCTCATACTAAAATACAAGGTATTTTAGTATGAGGTTCTCAGCGGAGATCCAAGCTTCCTCCTTCTCCTCATGGACAGGAAATTAATGATTTCCAGTCTCCATTAATGCGCTGCCAATTGTGGTCTTCAATAATAGCCACATTTGATCTTTACACACACACACACACACACACACACACACACACACGCTGTGTTATGCCAGTGGCTTATTATGAGATTGTATTTCAGCCCAGTAAGAAATAATCAGAAACCATTTTACAGCCAAAAGGAAAATTTACTTATAAGAGCATTTTTATCCCTGCTCAGTTATGACATTAGGCCAAGTTTTTGTTTATGGTTTTTTGGGGTTTTTTTTTTTTTTGCATCAATTCGGCTTTCTTAATCTCCAGAGAGTATTTTAGTTCCTCCATTGTTAAGCCACTTTCCTTCACTCTTTTCATAAAGTTCTCTGTGGCACTGCACAGGTCCTTTCTTTCCTGAAAGGCAAGCTGCAGAAAGAACATTTTTTAACAGTTACCAGTGAAGGACTGAGATCCAGCCCTATACCCTGAAGCTGGTGGGTCTCAGAGCACGGGGCTTCAGTAGGGATCTGGGTGGAGCTGAGTCAACCCTGAAATAAGAGTGGTAAGAACTTCTGGGATAGTGTTGATGTGCACAGCTTTGACAGGAGCTACTCACAAATGCTTTCTCAACCCCAGTCCGCGGGGCTGCTGTGAAAGCCTCCGCGATCAGCTCGCAGGCGGGAGGAGCGCCGCTCCATGCGCCGTCCAGGCACTGCCGCTCCTGTGCGCCCACCAGGCGATACCTGAGCACATCGAAAACAACACTGAGCTTCCCATCATCCACGCTGGGAAAGGAAGCTTGGTCCTGTGCCATTGTTGCCCTTCAGAAGTTCAACTGAATCCACCTCCCTGCTTCTGAGCATTAATGCATGCTAACAGCTAAAGTTATCTCTGTATCACAAAGCTGTTGTAATAGAAAACTATTCTCCTGGGTGGAGGGGAGATCCCCAGAAACATGTTAACCCTAAAACAAGAGCAGTAGGAACTTCTGAGTTAGTGTTGATGCACACAGCTTCTTTTTTTTTTTTTTTTTTAAGGTCGGTAAGTTGACCATTCAATAGCCTAAGAAGGCAACTGTCACCTAAGCTCTAGAAAGCAGATGTTTGAAAACATGTATCAGATAAGTGTTGGTAGGTGAACTAAAAGGTAATAGGTTTTAATAAGAAAAATCTAAGTTGACTGGAGTCTGTGGGACTTAAACATCAGAGGGACCACGTAGCTCAGGAAGATTGACACAAGGGGAAGAAAAGTTTAAGATGGGAGACCAGGCACTCTAAACTAAGGTTATGGGGCCAGGAGATGGCTCAGTGGAATAAGCACTTCCATAGCAAGCACAAGGGCCTGGGTACAATCCTCAGTTCCACCAAAAATAAAAAAATAAACTAAGGTTAGGCTTAGTTTCTCAGCTTCTGTATATTTTTGAAGTTTTGTTCTTAGAAAATCTATATACAGTATTTTAAGCTCTATCTTAAGAAAGAGAAAAAAAGGGATGTGTAAACAGTACACAAAAGTAGGGTAAGCAGGATACTTTAATAGGACTGGTCTGTTTTCTCAGAATTGAAAAGAGCTAGCAATGAGCTAAAGCAGCTCTCAAAATTAAAATGAGCCCTGGAGCTGAAGCAGTATGAAACCAGGGCACCAGATATCATGATTCCCTGAAAATAAGACTTAACTGGAAAATAACCTTAAGAACCGGAGATCAAAAGCGCCAGCCCCAAGTAGCCTGTCCTTGCCCTACCTGCCACTTCAGAGTGGCACCAATCAAGAGCACAGCAAAGTGTGGCTGCCTGAGCACCTACCTGTGCATCGACCATCACCTTAGTAACAGCCAGCACTTATTTTCTGGCTAGGTCTTCTTTTGGGGAAGGCACAGTAAGTACAGTTTGGGTCATTCCCGAAAACACTGCTGCCAAGCAGCAGGAGCTCACACCCGAAAGGCCTGTGCACTTACCGCTTCTCACAGTAAAAAGCAATGATGGACCCTGAGGTGAAATGTGTTCCTTTAAAGTAGCCATGAGCTGGCTTCTCAGGAGGGCCGCAGTCTCCTGAGAGAGAGAGGGGAACAGAAACACCTTCATGAGGGCCAGGCCTTTTCAGTGAACAGCACCCCTACCTGCACCATCTCTGCCAGCACCACAGATGGGGCTGGGGACAAACCATTAGACTATACCCATTGGTTGAATTTTGAACAGAAGATATTGTGAATCTGGGGTCTAAATAGTATATATATATATATATGCTTTACAAGGACCTTTGGAAATTCTCCAAAATTTTGAGCAGCTAAGTAATACAAGACAGGGATCCCATGGCTGGGAATCAGGATAGATACTGCTAAATTGAATAAAACAGAAAAGGCTTAGAAGACATTCAGAAATGCTTTAAATCTGTGTCATATCTGTGATGTAGAATGACACCACCCATGTGCTGGTTACTTGACTGTATGTATGTAGTATGTATCATGCTTTGCATGACCTCAAATGGTCTCATAGAAGTACATGTAGTTTGTGCTATTAAACTGCCTCCTCATTTATTATTGTAATAGCACTGCTAGAGTGCATCCAAACAGTTAATTTTACTCTCTTATTGATAGAGGTAGCTATTTCCTCATATCCTGAATGATATTAGATAAAATCAACATTTTATTTTGTGTGTGTATGTGTGAATTTGATTACTAAAAGATTTGTATCTAATTTTAAGTTCTGGTTCCATAATTAGTGATGTTCAACAGAACTGGGGAATAGAAATGTTGCTTGAGGCCATAGCTTTGGAATTGTCCACCCTTACACATTCGTACAGTGCTAGGAGGGATGCACCATAGTACTCAGCCTGCTCCAGTAGCGTGGCTTGCTTTTTCTGTTATTGAAGTCTTGTTTTTGCCCTTCAGTAAGTCTGCGCATAGATTTGTGAGTGGGATGACTTTTACATTTCAATATTCAACTAAAACCATAATAATATCCTAAAGAAATAGCCTAGAGCATGTAGTGGCACATGCCTGTAGTCCCAGCACTCAGGAGGCTGAGGAAGGCGGGTTGCTATGAGTCTGAGACCACCCTGGGCTACAAAGGGAGTTGAAAACCAGCCCATACTGCATAGTGAGACCTTGTCTCAAAAATACCTCCCCCAAAAAGCACAGACATAAAGGTATGAGGATATATAAAACATTCATTTTATCACTGTTCCAAATAGCAAAACTATGGAGAAAAAATGTCCATCGAGGGCTGGGGAGATGGCTCAGTGGAGTAAGTACCTCCCTGGCAAGTGCGAGGGACTGAGTTCAAACCCTGGTTCCACAAAAAAAAAAAAAAAAAAAGAATCATCAAAAATGTTCATCAATATGAGAGATTTGGGGGCCAGTGAGATAGCTCACCTCCTTAGGCAAGCTTAGGTGAGCACAGGGACCGTGGTTGGTCCCAAGAACTACTTGCATTGCCAGCCTTTCCCGCAGGGCAGGCTGAGCTAGCCAGAGTCCAGGTGTGGTGGCACATCCCTGTAATCCCAGTGTTGGGGAGGCTGAAAGCAGCAGGATCACTATGAGTCTGAGCTGTGTAGTGAGACCCTACAACTACCAAATATGTGTATGTGTGTGTGTGTATATATATATATATAATATATATATATATATATATTATATATATATATATTTGGTACAATAAATTATGATACATCTATATGTAGTTTACAAAAGGTAGAAGATTACTACTATATAAAACAGTTAATACAGAATTCGTAGAAGTTCAGAGACTATAGTCAAAAGATTCATAGAGGAAATAAATAATTTCCAGGTGTTAATCAAGGAATCCTAATTTGGCGAGGGCTCTGATGATTTGAGTTTAATTTTGAGCTGAAGGTGATGGTGTGAATCTGGGGTCAAAGCAAAGTTATGCTTTACAGGGGCATAGGACAAACTGTCCCTGGATGCTGCTCAGCCCCCTGGGATATCCTTTCAGTCAAGGTTTCCTCCCTCTGTTGGATTCTCTACTTCTCCCAGATACAGAGAAGAGGAAAGTGCCTCAGGCTGTGGAGTGTCCAGGGCAGTACTGCTAATCCAAATCTGTAAGAGTTCTCCCTGTTGCTCAGTACTTACTACTTTTGCAGATGGGAAAGGGCGGTGCCCAGCTGTGGTCCTCCAGGCATTGGCTCCAACTGCTGCCCTCCAGGATGTAGGGGTCATTGCACTTAAACACAATTATGTCACTTATGTTCACAGGACCTGAAGAATTGAACCCCCCATTCTCCAACACAGGGTCAGGACAGTGGCCCACTGCAGAAGAAGATGGGCAGTGAGCTGAAAGGACCAAGCTGACACTGTAACAGCAAAAGCCAGAGCACTCAGGCTTCAGAGAGGAGATTTAAAGTAGAGCTTAAAGCAACCATTTTTAATGAAGACAGGTACATGGTAATAAACTGCAGGATGAAAAAAACCAAGTCACTCTACGTCAGACAGAAATGGTCTTCATCATGCACAAGCAGCACATGGACTGAAAATTAAATTTACTAAACACATCAATACACAATGCCAACAGTATATTTATTATCCTGTCACTTTATGCATTCCTTAAATTCTTGAATCTACATTAAGGCAAGATCTTCCTTTCATCCAGCCAAAAATATACATATTCATCATTTTTTAAAAATTTTTATTTTCATGATGTATAAAAAAGGGAAAATGCATAAAAATATGAATTTCTTCATATTTATGACTGATGCAGATATTCGTGGAGGTTCACAAAGAAATAGTGCGGCTATTTTTAAATATTAATAATGAAGATGTGGGCTAATTATTTGCTATCGCGGAAGAGGATCCCACATTTCGTGACACTGAGCAAGTCTCTGATCTCACACACCACACTTGTAAATTAAAAACAACTTTTCCTAGTTCAGAAGTTATATGAGGGCCAGGGAGATGTTTCAGTAGAATAAGCACTTGCTTGGCAAGTGCAAGGGCCTGAGTTCAATCCCCAGTTCTGAAAAAAAAAAAAAAAAAAAGTTATATGAAGGGTGAAATAAAATGATTTCATGTTCTTATCTCAGAATAATAAGGTGAAGATACACATGGAAAAGGATTATTCACACACTGATAACTGATGAATCTGTGAAATTAGTTTATATGTTAATCTGACTTTTTCAGACTTTTGAGTTTTCTTTCAGTAACACAATTTTTGTCATAATGGGAATTGAACACAGGGCCTTCACATTAAGCTACATTCCCAGAATCCTCTTTTTGTTTAAATTGTGAAGATAAGGTGGCACTAAGTTACTAACTTGCTGATAGTAGCTCAAATTTGTGATCTTACTCCTCAGCCTCCTTAAATATGGGGAGTACAGGCTTAAACACAAGAATTTTTAAAGCAGTATGAGATTAAATAAATTATAGCCAAAAAGGCAGGCTTATTATGTGGAAAAAAATTCTTTATGGGGTAGGAAATCAGCTCAGTGGTGAAGTGGGTGTTTAGCATAACCTCAGCCCTTGGGTTGATCCCAGCCCCACTAAAATAATATCATTATCATATGAGTAAATTGATTCTATTAACTCAATCAAACTCATATGGATCAAGAGCTAATCTTGTACCTTCTAAGAGAAGTTCTACTTCTACAGAGCTTTAAAAATGGATTCCTAGAAATTAAGAATTTTTAAAATACAGTTTTAACATAGCCTCCAGGAAGGAGGATATAAAGAAATATAGTGAGATGACAGAAAGGGGCAGAAAGACCCAACTCACAGTGGCATTCAGTGGGGGAGGCGTTCCACTCCTCAGTGGCATCAGAAACAAAAACTTTCTTTCCTTCCCGGTGATAGTTCTTGATACAAGTGTAAGTTCCCAGAATCCGTCCTCCCTCCTTCTCTGCAACAGATATGCTGTTCCTCACAGACGGGATTTCTGGATGGTTCTGTGCTGGAATGAAAAAGAACCCAGCCTCTTGGTGTCCTGGGTGCCACATGGAAGCCCGCGTCCGACTCTGGCATCCACATGTCTGTCAGGTCACTGATCCTGACTCTCATTCTCCTCCATGTCCACACACATCCCTGTTCTTCCTCTTCCAAAGATCTTCAGTTACATGGTTCCTCCAAAAAGATGACAGGCGTTTCACTCAAACTCAGGCACAAGGTGTCCACTCATGAAACAGCTCCTGCTCATCGGTGTACGTACAACCTCTCAGGGCTTTGAAGTCAGGGTTTATCTTGTTCCCAGAAGAGCAACTGGTGACCACTCTTTCAGAAAGCAGGATCATCATTAAATATATACTAAACCATTTGTGAGTATAGAGCATTAGGTAAACTAGTTGACGACTTATCAATACAAAGAAAAAAATAACTATAAATGTTACAATTCTAAGCAGAATGCCTCATAATCCACAAACTGACAGCAAGTGTCCTATAAACTGAGTTTAAGAAAAGCATACATACCATCAAAAGCAGAAGTCAGCCACACAAAGACAAGGCAGCACAGGATCCGACAGAACATCTCGCCCCAAAGGCTTGACCCACGCTGAAATTAACCCAGCAGAAAAACCTAGTTTGGATCCAAAGAGATCTTCTAACACTGCTTAAAACCAGACCAACCACATCCACATCCCTCCTAGCACAGAGGTTATATTGGTTTTTCTTCCCCTAGAAAACTTGGGAAAATACAAAACAAAAACAAAAAGCAACTCCAAAAATCCTAAACAGGAAATAAAAATAGCAGTAAGAAAATCAGTGCGGACAGAGACTACAAAAACACAGAGAAATGGCAAGCAAGAGCAAACAGTTTTAAAACTCAGAAATTCCCTAGCTTCCAGGAATGCAAATCCAGTGCCCTGGTCCTTTTCCTAACTGCAGGTTTATCCTTTCCCAGCAGACATAGATGAAATGGTCTTTCCTTGACCTGACCTCTGTCAATATTTGCTTATGTTTACAATCCACTTTTAGCAACTCTACCTGGCACTAGGGACAGAGGACAGGGTGCCAGTTACTGGTGAGTCCCAGGTAAGACCCAACTCCGAGACCCACCTCTGAAGTGCCACTTCCTCTCCCTTTCCCAAATGTCAGCTATCCAAAGCTCTAAGCAGTGCTGAGACTAAAATCCCAGGAAGTCAACTAACCTTGCCTGTCTCTCCCTCCAGAGATCCAACAAGGAGCGGGCCCTGATGCCAAGCCTGAGAGCTCCTAAACACTGCAGAGATGCAGTGTGTGCATGTGTGAGGGCTGTGTCACATTTCCCATGGTTCTTCCTTGGGCAGGTTTGACTTGAGTCCACAGATACCCAAATAAATGAAGAAAGAGATGAAGGTTTGCTTTAGTCCCAGGAGTCAGGACATTTTTGGGATTGTTTTGTGGGTCCTTATAGCATGCTGTTCATGATTGTTAGAGCACAGTTCATTCTCTGTGCTCTAATGAAACTGGGATAAAACTAGACAATTTGAGGTTTTTTTTTTTTTTCAGTACCAGGGATTGAACTCAGGTCCTTGTGCTTGCCAGGGAAGTGCTTATTCCACTGAGCCATCTCCTCAGCCCCTGGTTTTAATAAATATACAAAGGTCTCAAATAATTATTCTCTTCCTCATCCATTATTGTTACCTTATAATGATCTTCTCATGTCTTTCTTCTGACAAAGACCAGACTACACCACTCTCAAATGTGCCACTTCGGTAGAAATTTTATTTTATGCTGAGAGTATCTGTGACTCACAAGTGTGTGAGAGGAAACTGCCTTGGAGGGCCCTCATCTGGATAATAGCAGCAACTTCTGGGAAATAAGGCAGACACAAATTCCTCCTCAGTGCAGATCTTCCTCCAGAAGAGAGAATGCAAGTAAGGCCCATCCCACATTTCTTCATCAGGGAAGTTTTAGGGCTGCACAGGAGGCAGAGAAACAACCACTCACACCCACGTGGACAAATATTACAAAATTTCTCATCTCCTGTTTGCTCTCCTGAAAACCTATTTATCTTCTAAAAAATCATCTGTTTTCCCCTCAGTACTTTTCTTTCACACTTCACTCATTAAATGGCACACAAGCTCTCAGACCTGTGCTTTTGAGCCACTCCCTGCTGTTGCATGTATTGGAGTTACACTGTGTAAATAATCTTTTTTTCTTTTATTAATCAGTCTCTTATTAGTTTCATTCACAGGTCACAGAAGGTATAAGAAGTGTTTCTTTTTTCTTCCTTTATAATTTTAACACTAAACTGTTAACAACTTCAGAACTTGTAAACTTTATAGTTTGCACCTTAGTTTTCTAAATTACCCCTTTCCATGTACTTCATACTGCAGAGTTGTCTGCTAAAGGAATCAAAGCAATGCAGAAATGAAGGCACCCAGAGGCTCCCATGAAGTCCATATTGGCCATTTATTACTTATTGCACATTTTCCCATCTTATCAACTATGTGAACTATTATAGTATAAACACCTTTCATAGTTTTCAAGGTTATAATAATGACTTATGTAAACATAAAATGGATATATCAAAGATTTTATGAGGAACCATTAAGGTGCTAGAACTGGCTCACGATTCAAAAAATGGAGACGTATATTGTCAGTCCATCAAAAGCCTTCTGAAATGATATTGTAAAAATACAAAGTTAGCTAACATCCTATAGGACACCAGTATTTAAAATTGCTTTTCCCCTATGAGAGAAAAATGCTATTTACACATATAACTCAAATCTATGTGACAGTAAGAATCAACTCAAAAGTGTAGTTAGGCTTCAGGGCCTGTGTGCCACTCATAGGTGAAGAGTCAAAGAACAAAATTCAAACAAAATGGAAAAACTTCACTTGCTTTGCTGTGGTCTCATATAATTAGCATTATTCTCAGATAAAAATAATTCACATTTTCAGCCATTTGCTACAAATTAAAATCTATTCTTGGGAAGTTATAAAAGAATCAAAGTGAATAGGAAGTTAATCCAAGGGACAGCCAAATAGCTCAGCAGGTTAAAGTACCTGCAAGCAGGCACAGAGGCCAGGGGTTTGACCCCCAGGCCTGCCATGCCACCCCTGCCCCTGGGGCACCCTGAGACTGGGTGAGGTGGCGCACTTGTAATCCTAGCTTTTGGGAGATTGTAAACAGGTGGATCACTACAAATCCAATCTAGTAGTGAGACTAACACCCTATAAACCCTTCCCTAAAATATAAGAAAAAGTTAATCCAAGTTGCATATCCTTATGAAATTACTAACAGCCAGAGTCAGCTAAAAAACATCCATTCACTAAAAATTTATTCCAGTGATCTCTTTTTGTCTAATTCCAAATTTGGAATAATTTTTCTTAACACATGTTCTTCAGTATCTTATATCCATGTTTGCACAATAAGAATTAAAAGGGGAAAGAGGGACCGGCGAAATAGCTCAGCAGACTAAAGCGCCTGCTTAGGCCAGCTTAGGCAAGCACAGGGACTTGTGGTTCAATCCCCAGCACCACATGCAGCACCGGCCCCAGCCCCAGGGTGGACCAAGCTGGCCAGAGTCCAGGCATGGTGGAGCACACCTGTAATCACAGCGCTGGGAAGACTGAAAGCAGAAGGATTACCATGAGTCTCAACTGCATAGTGAGATTCTGCAACAACCAAATAAAAAAATAAAAGGAGAGAGAAAATCTAGTTCAGCCCCACCTAACTATGGGCATAAAATAGAACATGTATTATAGGGAACGACTGCAAAGCATTCATCTCAATGGCTTCAGATATCAGAACTTTGGAGATTCGACATTGCATATGCTATTATCTCCATAAAATATAAAAAATATTCATACTAATCAAAATATATATAATATATAAATATTTTCACATAGTTCAAGGTAGGTTTTCACTCTCAAATGATTTAAAAGAAAATATTTTTACAGCATTTTGGATGTTAAGAGTTACAGATACCCATATCACTTGATCATACGCATTTGTAACATGTCAAAGGAAAGCAATACAGAAAGGGATGTGAGGACTATTACCTAGCTCTTGGTTTCCTACCAAAGTCCAGGGATGAATTTCAGGTTGTGACTCCCCTAACTATTTACAAAACTCACGTGTGTCTGTTTCTTGGGAGTGTTCTTAGCATGTCAAACTCTTAAATGAGTTCAAGAAAATGAATGCACACAGAATGGGGTAGAGTATTTCTAAAACCCATAAAGCTTGACGACAGGCTATTACTGTGAGACTGCCACAGAGTGTGGGGGCAGACAGGGAGCTCCAACAGGTCAAACCAGCGAAGTCTAAAGTTCACGCACCTCACAGTGACTCCCAGGTGAAAACCCTGGAGAGCATCAAGACACAGTGTAATAATTAAGGGTACAAGATAGGGGCAATGTATAAACCACTGCACAATACCAAAGCATCTTTTGAATAGTCATTTTCTAATTGTGATGTCTTTGTTAGCTTACTGGCTACATTTCAAAATAGTACGGTACATATTTCTTGGATCCTCATAAATCTCACTATGGCCCTTGTACTCCGTATTCACTTTAACAATAATTCCAACAGTGCTGAGTAACGTCCTTTGATAAGGGTTTTCATTACCTACCTGTAAAACAAGAAGCATGATTCCAGATGCTCTGAGGCCTTTATAAATGATGGCTCCATGGTTGAATTAGGTAATACCTGCTAAAGCGGCTAGAAATTACACTCTTTTGACAATACACTCTAGTATTCTTCTGCCTATATTATTATAGTACAATGTATTCCACCACCTCTCAATTTCAAATTTGAAGAATCTATAAATCCTTTTCATTCTGCCAAAAAAACACCCTTGAATATGTACATAAACAATTAGAAGTGTTTTACTGTCATTATAGACATTTTCTTTTATTACTGACCTCACTGAGAAAGCTCCGAGTTCCTTTATCATGTACATTTATGTAACTTTTATCTAATAATAGTTGCTGTCAACATCATTCATAGGATATTCACCTGCTGTTAACCATGTCTTTTCCAATAATAAACTTAAAAAAAAATAGGCACATTGTTTCACTCACTGCTACACAATCAACAAGCAATATAGTATAGTGAACATTTAGAACAGCAACTGATACCACTGTAAAACACTAGTGGCATTTGGCAAAGATTGTAGCACCAAATAAAATACTGCCATAGCTGAAATCATATACACCAGCTAATAATGAGTATCTTTTTTTAATTTTTCAGACAGTCTCTCCATGTAATGTGGGCTGGCCATAACCTCACTATGTAGCAGAATGGCCCCAAAAACACTGATCCTTCTCAGCCTCCAGAGTACTGGGGTTTCAGGTGTGCATTGCCACACTTGGTGAGAACCATTTTTAAAGTTAGTTTCAAACATATCTGGGATAATGTTAGGATTGTGTATCCATATAATATGCCAACTGTTATCTTTTGAATGTGACTTTAAAAACTGAATGCAGTTTTAATTGAGAATACCTTTCATTGTATTTAATATAAAAGCAATGAATGCTACTCACATTTTTTAGCATGATTTTATTTATCCAGGAGATGAACTTTTCTCCAGAGAAATATATCTCTTGATTTATAATAAAAAAATCAATGAGAAAGTTTTCCAAAAAATCCACACTGCCTTAACATTACTTTTTACAAAAAACATCCATATCCTAAAAACTTAAAAGTAACAGTACAGATGACAGACTTACACATTCAAACCACCTAGATTTCTACCAAAAAAACCTGATGACATAAATTATATTACATTCTGATCAAATACATGCAAATACTCATAAGAGGACTTTAAAATGCTTTACATGGATAGAATAAATAAATACACTGTCAGATCATCAGAAGACAGTATAGATGCAGAAGAAAATCTACACCCCAAGAACAAATCATTACAGTACAGCCTGCTCCAAGCAGCCAGACAGAAGTGACCTGCTACAACACAGTACAGGAGCCTTTCTGCAGGCTGCTTTGTGCATATAAGATCAGCTTCAGTTACCAGTGCTGAGCTGCCTGCAGCCCAGCTCACTGCGTCTCACTCAGGTAAGTCTCCTGCACCATCCACACACAAAAGAACCATTTACAAAAAGCTACATTTCATTATTTTCTTGCTGCTTGGTCTTTTGCCCAGCAAGTGGATATTTGAGTTAAAAAAAAAATTACAGCTAAAAATGTACTTTCTTTAAAAAAATATAGACTTTGTTTCTAAGACATGATCTCTTCTGGAGGTTACACATTCTTCCTCAGTTGCAACATCCAAATCACATTTGCAGAGAGCAGTTCTTCCATCTGACAAGGGCTAGGCTGGGGAACAGCAATCAGGCTTATCTGCCAAGAAACCCCTGACTGCACGAAGGCCCCACCCCTCCCCTGCTCCTACATAGTGTGACATGAGACAGCTGATCACAACAGGACAAGGAGCTCAGAAGTGAGCACTACAAAACCACTGCTTTCCACATGCAGTCCCAGACTTTTTTTTTTTTTGCCGAACTGGGGACTGAACTCAGGCCCTTGCACTTGCCAGGGAAGCACTTATTCCACTGAGCCATCTCCTGTGCCTCTCCAGGCTTCTTAAAGATCACACCTCCAGGAGAGACCCAACAGGCCCAGCTGAAGGACACCTGGCTGCTTCTAACAGGAAGCCAAAACCACTGTAACATGATGCCTAAGGAGCCCTCCTTACTTCAAGAAATGCAAATGGAAGCCTGCCTTTTGCTCCAGCCAGGATTCCCAACATCTGGGATAACTAGCAGTCCTCTTAAGCTAGGGAAGGCAGGAGACACAGTAAACCAAAAAAGAGAGCTTAAAGTCAGGAGTTTTTTAGGGGAGTTACAGTCAGATCCTGACCTGCAGGACCTGCACTGAGAAAACTTTCCAAAGGAAAAGGGTACTGCTAACACTGCTAACCCATCATCACAGAAGGTTTCAGGGACAGACTTTCTTAGACTCCCTCCATTCCCCCGGTAACTTTTCTCTTGTTGAATGTAGCAAAAACACATCTTGGTCTCCAGTGCATGCAAAGATCAGCTCTATTGCATGGAAAAAGTTTCCTGGAGTTCATTTTTCTCACTTGGAAACCAAATTCACAGAAGTGTATCTACACTTTAAGCAAAGAAGAGCCAGACAGAGATGCAGTCACAGGTAGGATGGTAAAGGCCTACACAGATTATTTGCAAACCTAGGCCAAACCTAGCTAAGGGAAGATAGAAGCTGATTCAGGCTGCTAAACGCATTAGGGCACAGTATAAGTAATATTCCCATTAACATGAGGGGCAGAAATGCAGTGATTTTTTCCTAGGCCTCATTTTGCTGGCCCCAAACATGCAGTCCCTGCTTAACTTCCTGATCTAGGCTCAGTGAGGCTGACATCCCAGGCTTTGCAGTACATCCTGTCCCTCGGAGAGGTCTGGCTCAGCCTCGATATCAGGAGCGCAAGGAGAGGGATGCCATGGAAGGGCGCCTATGCCCAGCCAGCACAGTGTCCACTGCCTACAAGTCAAAGAGGGAGAGAGGCAAAGGTATTATACATAATCAAGAGATAAGCAAAGGAGAGCAAAGCAGAATCCCTCCCCAGTACCCAGCTGCTCACCAGTACACTTACCCCCAGGCCACACACACGCATGGGCTGACTGAGGTGGTTGCACACACGCCTCCGCTCTAGGAAGCCAGGCAAATTCTAATGTCACACCCATGGGCTTCTTTCCCCAAGAAGCCAAACTTGTGACCATGTTGGGACAGGCATTTCTTTCAGTCCTGAACCATAAGTTACAGACTCAAAATATGAAGCAGAAGTGGTCAGGAGGCCTGTGGTAAAAACAGCATGCAGGCAACATCGGCCAGAAGACCATGTCAAGAGAGTGACACCGCAGTCGGGGGCCACGTGGGTTCTGAGGAGACTGCCTACTGATGCCGTGCATACCCCACTCCACTCTGAAGTCAGTCATCAGAGAGATCAACTTCTTATCATGAGCTGATATTTAATGCTTTACTTGGGAGAAATTCTTCCCCCTAGAACAGGGTTTCTCAAATATTAATCTGCCTGTGGATCACATTACCTACCCAACAGGTAATCCTGTTAAAATGAAGGATCAGATTCAGGTGTTCTGGGATAAGGCCCAAGTTCCTGTATTGTTAATGAGTTCGTGGCCCTCATTAGGGTAACAAGGAATAAGACATAAGAAAGGTAAAAAAGTCCATGTGTATTTCCTGTTCTGAGGTTAAACGCCATTGGCTATTATCTCTCTAGAAATAGGCATGGTGTATTTGACAGCCCACAAAATCCTACAAGATCTGCAAAGTTCTCCTTATAACAAGTTATACATAGCTAATGGGAGTCATGGTACCATATAAGTGTAATTGTTTCTTAATTCTCATATTGGTCCCAACAGTATAAAGATGAATGGAGGGGCCGGGGAGATGGCTCAGTGGAATAAGCGCTTCCTTGGCAAGCGCAAGGGCCTGAGTTCAATCCCCGGTTCCACAAAAAAAAAAAAAAAAAATGAATGGAATTGGCATTTCCCATGGTGTCCTTCCGATCTTGCCCAGAAGGGGGTGTCAGAGAGCCAATCCTATACCATGGACTCAAATCACACTGAAAACATGTTGGCCTGCCCAAGTCTCAGTTGCTGCAAAACGTAAGTGGAAAGTTTTGAGGTAGGGAGAGGGTGGGAAACACAACCCAAAGTACAAAACAAAAAATCCAGAAGGCTTCTGGTAGGTTCAAGTTACTCAACAACTTTATTTGCCCATTCTACACATACACACACCCAAACAAATTTCAAATACAGTTGTACACACATAAGTGGATCTCAGAAAATAGTCTGTTGTGTCATGGACTGATAAAACTAAATTCTGCTGGACTTATGCTCTTACTTTCAACAGAACAATGCTGAGAAAATCTGCAGTAGCCTTCTGTTCCCAAGCTTCACAACCCAACCATTTCCATCCATACTAGTAAGACCCATCCCCACTCCAGTCCCTTCCAAAGGGCACTATTTGTGATCAGTCCTTTGCTTCTATCAGAGAAAATCCATCACCATATCACAATGAGTTGATCCTGTTACTTCAACATTAAAAAAAAAAAAATGTATACAAGCAATTCAGATACAAAAACCATAAGCAGGTAGATATTGGTCACAGGTGTCCAATGGAAGGTTTACTGGAAAGCTAAAAGGTTTACTTTTGCCCACTCTTAACATCAGCTTTTGCAGTTTTACATCTTAGATTAGGAACAAAAGCCAAATACATGGCAGACTAAAAACAGCAGCACTCTCCACTGGAATGCTACATTCCACAACAGGGTGAGGGCAGGACATAGAAGGTTGGCAAATGAATGGTGAAAACAAAGCCCTGCCCTTAACCGGGGCAGCACACAGGATGACTCCACGTGGAGGGCAGGAATGCAGGCTCTGAATAGGTGTTCCCTTACCTGAATGCACAAGACACTATACAAGAGATGTAAAACTGACATCTTGTACAGAAACATAAGAATCTGGCTACTACTATACAAGTCATTGTACACAGAAATTCCCCATAAAGGAAAAAGGTGGCGTGTTTAGATCTTTTCTTTGTAGGACACAGGAGATCGAATTACAATAATGTGCACATAATATCACTCAGGATAATAAGACAATAGCAGAATGTTGGTTTACAGATCCCTCTAGGGAAAGTCCTCTGGACACAAGTTTGAATTCAATTCCTGGACACACTTCCAATGTCTGTCATCTTTATGGAAAGTCAAAGATCTACTTGATTTTGCAATATGACTCAATTATAAATTTTTTTAAATAAAAATATTCTTTAAAATGTTCAAGACTTAAAAGGCATACAGTGCAACATGGCTCGCAGGCTCAGGCAGGACAACAGAATGTGCACACCGTTACTTCACCCAGCTACCAAGCCCTCCTCATGGGCTAGTTTCCCTTGATGACAGGTCACCCACGCACCATAGATTTTCTCTGAACCCAGATCTTAGAACCGTTGATGGACTTCTTTTTAATAATGGGAATGAACATATTTCTTAAAAGGAATTGCATGTGTTTCTTCAAGTGCCAAAGTCTGAAGATCAAAGGAGGATTGCCAAAGCATTCAACCATTTGGTCCAAGAGTACAAATTGTATTCCCAACTCTCATATCTTGGGAACAACAGAAATTACAGACAAGGATATAAGGTGGATCTTTGTTTCTTATAGAAACAAAGCATGTTCCTATTAGATTGTTCTTACTTTATTTCCCAACTCAAAGAAAAAATTCTTTTACCAAATTAAAACAAAAAAATACTGAAAAGAGGTGAATCCCAATTTGAAAATTAGAAGTAAAAATAGAAGGGGATTCTCTAATAAAATGTTAAAGTTGTCTTTCAAATCTGTCTCAGGTTTCCTCCACTTTTGAGGAAAGAAAAAGAAAACAGGACATATTATGATTTTCTTTTTCCAGTCTTAAACAGTAGTCTTTACCATTTTCCTCCATAACAAAACTTAAAGCTTCTGCAAAGCATACTCAGAGGCCATCCTTTCTTTTATGATTTGTGATACAGATGCAAGCAGGGTAATATGTGTCTACCACTAAAATACATTCAAGGAACAAGGAAAGAGGATAGAAAATAAAAGACGGGAAGTAGGCCTTCTCTAAAATCCAGAAGTAGAGTTCTGCTGTACTCTATGTTCTCCTGGCTTCTCCCAACTAAACTTCTCTAGTTCTAAGCACTGAAGGAAGCTGAAACTCTCACCGTTTTCATTTCCCCTGTCTCCTGCCCAGAGGATAAGATCACCGTAGCTCCTTTAGCAAATGAGCACAAGGGAAAATAGGAAAAATAGCCAGCAGATCCAGAATGAACACAGGATGACCTGCCTTTCATGGTGGCATTTGTGATAGGCTAACTCAAGGCTGCTTCATCAGGGAAGCTCCTTCTTGCTAAGAAAAGATGCAGCCTGCAGCCCACATCTCTAGATCCAAATTCTCTTTCTCAATCACTAGCTCTGAAGTACTCTCAGCTCACACCAGAAGACTGAATGTCCATTTGAAATAGAGGTGCCACCATCCCGGCGAAGCTAAACTGGCAACCTTGGCAAGGTGCTACATGTGCCTCCCAGGCCAAATCTTGTTCTAATGTGGACTGGGACACCCCTACCTAGCCTTTTGGTTTCATAGCCATGGGGCAAGAGGACACTCAAGATGGAGTCTGTACTCCACAGCAAAAGCAGCACTGCCAGACTCAGAGCAGGGTCTTTTGTAAGTGTTCAAGTACATTGCATGCTGTCATGTCCTTCCCCCATCCAGCCCAAAGCTACACAAACTAAGACACTACCAAAGACATGCAATGGCTTACTAGGAACACAGGCTATTCTGTCTTGGACACAATTTCAAAAAAGAATCTAGGATCCACCAGGCCAAGATCAGCTGCCTCTGATGACACCTTCATGATCCTTTAGCTTTTCTTAAGTTTATTGGCACAGTTTAGGAACATATAATGGTCACATTTATCAAAAGGAATTTGTACATGTACACAATAGGGCTTAGTCTTTTTCCATCCTGTAGCTATCTCAGCACCTCTCTGTAGGATCCTTAAAGTATCCAGGTTTTATCCACTGACACCTATTGAATTTAGTGACTTGTTCCACATCACCCAGAATGGGAAGGGGAAACAATGAGACTAGAGCTGAGAATAAGCCTTTAAAATACAGCAGCCTGTCCTGGAGGGAGTTGCCTCCTTTAACTTTGTAATATGCTTCAAACTCTAGACAACTCTTCAAAAGCAAGAGTTCAGAACTCCAAGGTCCAGGCCTTCTCCAGGAAACTACTGCCCACTTCCTAGGGTGGAGCTCTTCACATGGAGTATGTGTCAGAATTATGAGGAAGCAAGTTACTCATACTCAATTCCAGACTCAGAACCCAGAGACCCAGTCCAGGTGCATGCAGCCTGACTCACATGGACCCAGGCACAGCATGTGTATGCTTCAGAGGACCTAAAGGGGACTCTAAGGAACATTCCTGAGAACCAGGATGTAAGGATTTCAAAAGCAAAATGAAAGATTCCTGGAAAATAGCTAACTGGTCCCACTAGGTGCTTCTAAAAGACTGGTTGGCAGGTAGAAACTCATATATCTCACCTAAAAATCTCATGAGAACTCTATATTAAAAATATGTTCAGGGCCTGTGAGATAGCTCAGTGAGGCAAGCTTAGGTAAAGTGCAGGGTCCATGGTTTGATCCCCAGCACCATGTGCCACACCAACCCTGCTCCCAGGGCAGGCTGAGCTGGTCACACACACACAAAAAAAAAATAAAATAAATATATTCATTAAAAATTTTGTACACAAAATTGAGAAGTGGGAAGCCATCATGGGCCACCAAGGGGTTAAAAAGTTCTTCTCTGCACAAGTCCTGTTAGCTTTATGAAGGACATGAGATGACAAGTGAATAGGTAACATGAAGTTGAGAGCAGACTTCACAGCACTCCTCAGGACATTTATGATGAGACTTTCTCCATAGTCATAAAGAATAGCTCAACAAGAGAGATTAAATTCAAAGGTTTACCATGTTTGGAGAAAAAAACTTGCTCACATCAAAAAAATTAACATTAGGGGAGTATGCTAAAAACCACCAGAAAATAATTAGCAGGTGTAGTGAACTTTGCTCTACCTTTTGCTTCCAGGAGTTCAGGTATCAGTGGTGAGTCCTAAATCTGATTCCATCCTCCTAAAAGTCATTGGCTTTGGCAGGAAACTTGCAGTGACTCATAAAGGATCAAACTGTGGGTAAAAGATCTGACTCTGAATGGAGAGTCCTGCAAAAACTAGAATCCACCTACTTCACTACCAACCAAGGAGCAATCTACATGTGGCTCTTTAAATTCAAAAGAGACCAAGACATTTCCCACATCCTCAGAGCCAGCTACTCCTAAGGTATGAAAAACTCAGGATTGTTTCTCCTGAAGAGAGGCAATAACCAGCATGCTCTGTCCACTCACAAGCTCCAGAGCACGCTGTGGATGTTCTGCAGCCTGTGCTGACCATTGCAGAAGCAGGGGTCGGATGGGAAAAGAAACATTCCTCAAGTCCAGATCCACACAGGCCCACTGCAGGAGGCAGCAGAGAGCCTGGACTTCTCCCTAACCCCCCTTTCTTCTTAGATACAATAATACCAAGTGTTCCACAGGATAAAGCAAAGACAAGATGGAAGAAATCCAAGTGAGTTAAACACACATTAAAGAGACAATAGTGAAGGACATATGGGCCAGGGTGTCTCCCTCCGGTCATCACGATAAACCAAGCATTAGTGAGTTCAGACACCAAGGAACAGAAAGAGGAGCAACTGCATACGGGCAGCACATATTCTTTCCTTCCTTCTCCATCCTGCTCCCTCTGGGTATCAGTGCTAAAATATCCAACCAGCCCACTTGCTCCTGGGTAAAGAAATGTTTCAAACTGGACAGGTAAGTGATTCACTGGCAAGCGCAAGGGCCTGAGTTCAATCCTGGGTTCCACCAAAAAAAAAAAAATCAAACTGGACAGGACCTAGTTGATCTATGCACACAGCACCTCATACTCTGTGGTAAGGTTAATGGTGAGTTGTGGGTAGGGGGGTGGCGGGGTTAAGTGACTCCTTGGTGATTAGTAGCAAGAGCAGGAGGGTCACACATGATTACACCACCGGGATGCTGACTTGGGTCTTCGGCTGGTCGGCCCCGTCTTGCATGTCCAGGGCATGGAGAGGGCTGAGGGGCTTGAGGGGCCGGCTCCCAACACTGTAATTTCTTGGACGCCTTATTGTATTCGAACTGGACAGAGGTGTAAAGCTGTTCCTTCTCATCCTTACAGGGGTTTGGTTCTTGGGGAAGTTGTTCTGATTGGAAATGGAGGGACACCACACACATGAAAACTGTGCCAAACTCGCTCGTTAAGTTAAATAATGCTTGTGACCAAAACAGCTTCCTTCCTCCTGCTCTCTACACATAGATAGGGCTTCCCACAGGTCTGAGCTTCGTACCCCCAGGGACTAAGACAAATGTAACAGGCTGGGACCCTCAAGAGTATCAGACTCCAGAGCAGAAATGGGGCCCACAAGAATGGGCTCCACTCTGGAGGCCCACACAGGTTACCAGGGACAGCCCAAGGCGCCACCTGTCCTGGTAGTCTCATCTGGACCTTAGGGGTGAGAAGGAACTTGCATTTCACTTCTGTCTAACACTGTTCATATTTAACTAAATTTCCAGGAGCCACCTTTCAAGGTTAAGGTTCATAAAGGAGCACTAACTCAAAAAAGTAATCATTCTCCCATTTTTTCCTTTTAGAAGCAAGCAGACTATCGAGGCCAAGAGTTCTGGATCTGTATTCTTTTTGTACATAAAAGAAACCTCAGGTCTCCTGAGGCCAGAAGCCTCACAGACTCACTCAAAGAAGGAAGTAGCCCTTTCAACCTGTGGGCAAACACTTACGGTTGGCTTGTCACGGTGAGTGTTCACAGCTTCCACGTTGAGGTTAATTGTTTCCACTTTGCACCCTGAACAAAAGAAAAAGAATCCTTCAGGACAAGCTCATCGAAAAGAGTTACTTGGTTTCAATAAGGGAAGCCTACCATTAGGGCGTGTATGTACTCCCAAATACACACACATAAACACATATCTCTTTCAAAGTGCAAGACACTAACAGTGTCTTGTCTGCATCTTGTAATATGAATAACCACTAAGAAGACAACAACATGGAATGCAGTAATTACTGAAACTGTCCTACTAATCAGTTTTGAAACTGTCTCATTGCTATTTCTCAATAAAATTACTTAAAAAAATATAAAGATTTAAAAACAAACAAAAAAAAAAAGTACAAGACACTAATGGCAAATCCATGGTTTCCAGGGATTATGAAATCAAGCTTCTAGAAAACTCACACATTCTGACCTTCCTCTGTCCCAACCGCCTGGCAGCCCCTGAGCTATAGTTACCATAGGCCACAGGAGTAAGTTTAAAGATGGTATGGAGAGGGCACCTCAAGTATGGCAGCTCATCTGAAAGAGAAGGACCAGATAAGGGATGCATCTTGGAATTACAAAGTACAATTAATCCAGAAAAAGAGTCAGAGGTTCTTATAAGCAGTTTCTTTACCCTAATTACCATCTAGCATTGCACAGCTCCTCCCCTGAGCCCCAGACAATGATCAAGCCACTGAGCAGGAAGGAAAGAAATAAAAGCATTACAGACCCTTCCCCAAAGGCAAAACAGGAATAAGTACTAGAGCTAGGGCCCCACGGGAGGGAGGACTGTAGCCCACCCAAGTACCCAAGGACCATTCCTTCTATAGGCTATTGGCAGCTAAGGAGATGGATGGGAAAGTGAAGGAGGAGAAGGCAATAGTACACTTCCTTATTGCTTTTACTGGGAAACGACTGTCTTACCCCAAGCCAAAGAAGGAAGATGGTTCCAGGAAGCCACCCTCCACCCCCAGTCGCCAGTGTGACAACCACTTTGCTGGTGCTATCAGGAATGTCAGCTAAAGCTGATCCTTTCCCAGCAGGATCAAGCAGCTCCCTCCACTGTGGCCTGCATCGCAGGACAGTGAATTCAGCAAGTAGTTTCCACAATGGCTGCTGCTGATTTACTCTAACTAGAACAGAAGAGGGGGAGGTCCATGTGCCAGAATTCATGGTGCTGTGCATCCAACCCTCTCCTATGCATGTGCCCCTCAGCCCTTCCCACAAACAATACCTGCTCCCTTATCCAAGAAGTAGGCCAGAAGGCAGCGCATGACAGCTTGGTGGGAGATAACGAGGACATTGCCCTGCCGCTCCAGCTCCATGATGACAGGCTCCAGCCGCTGCACCAGGTCCTGGTATGACTATTGGGGGAAGCAGGGCAGGCTAGTAGGAGGTCAGCCACAAGCTGCTAGCCTAGGGGGTAGCTGAGTCCCAGAGTGAAGACGACACTTCTTCGCCAGCTGGCTTTCCTCCTGGAAGTTCAGTGACAGTGTCACCTACCAACTGCCCTAATTGTGGTACCCTAAGAACACTGAGATTTCAAGACCAATCAAGCCAAGGGTCAAGAAAAGGAAGTCTGAATTCAGCTAAGACTGTTTTCATTGGGGGTGGGGCAGGAGGTTCTAACAGATTAATAGAGCATAAGGTCACAACAGATGTCTAAAACTTCCTAGACCTCGGCCATCCTGTTTTATTTACTTTTGCCTTGAACCTGCAATACCTTCTTAGGTGGGGATGGGACTGAGGAAGCTGAATACAAAAGTAAAAAGATCATTTTGATCCCACAACATTCTCAACACATAGGGTATCTGTCTCCCTTTTCTTGAGAGAGCTTACCAAATAAATAAGACCTGATCTGACCACCTTAGCAGAAGTAAACACAGCACAATTCAAAGGTAGGAAAATCATGATGCCTTAATCACCCTTTCTACACCCACCCCAGAATCACATCACCCCATCAAAATAAAGCGAGCCCCCACCCCAGCAAAGGAATGAAGGAAGACAGACCTCCCCACCAGGATATCGATACAGGTACTTGTCTTGATCTCGAAGTGCAAACTCCTCTGGATACTGCTTCTCAATCTCTGCATACGTCATCTCCTCACACACGCCCTATAAGGAGCCACACTGGCTTCAGGGGGTAGGCTGGCCCACCTGGCCCACCCCAACAGAAGATGGGGAACACTACTGTCTTACTACATGCCACACCCTGTGCTGGGTCCCTTCGTGTTCTGTAAACAACGATGGCTAGGGTGTCCCTGGGTATCTCACAATGACAGCCACTGCAGAAAGGAGGCAGCTTTCCTAGCTGAAGCTGCCACTCTCTTCTCCACTGTGGAGAACTTGAAGGCTAAGGAGCATTAGCAGTATAACAAAAGCAGGAATCAATGAATAGGGAAGGAAGTGGAGATCTTGCAAGAGCTATAAAGGGGAACAAGGAAGGAAAAAGAAACATCTGCTTTGTGCTCAGGGATAGAGAATTTAGGGAAGGACTTTTCCAGAGTAGCTGGCCAAATGATCTCAGCAAAAGTTAAAGAGCTAAGTAATTAGCTATTTGTTTTTCCCATAAGGAAAACAACACAAAAGAACAGACAAGTCCTTGTTAGCCCTCTTCTCCCCAGGTGCCAGAGTGGCTAGGTTAGAAGTGGACTTGGGTCTCACCCCTGGCACAGGCAGGAAGTCCTGGCTGTGGGTGACACTGACCCTATTGCTTCCCTCAACTCCCAAAATGACCAGAGGTTTGGTGTGCTCCCAGGTAGTTCTAGTGTTTTTTAGATAAAGCTGTCCAACCCATGACTTGAGTTTCTGCCTTATCCAAAACTCCTACTCACAGCATCAATCTCATTCAGAATTTTCCACTGCTCATAGGTCACTCCAAGAGACTCAGCAGTCTGGATTGTCCTCTTCAATTGGCTTGTCCATACTTTGAGGTCTACTATCTCCTGTTCCTCCAGAAACTTCCTTAAGGCCTGGGAAAACTTCAGTTTAAAAATAAAAATTAAATACAAAATACAAACACACACACACACACACACACACACACACACACACACACTGCTAACTCAGCCTACAAGGGGCAATCTGTTTAACCATGATGAAAAAATAAACCCTAGAGGATGTGAACAGGTACTAGAGTGCCTTTTACTGTGGCAGGAACATAGGCTGTATCCAATACATGATGGCTGATCACAACAAAAATGCATCCAAGTTATCCATAATTTAAATTAGGTAGAGACCCTGAGCAAGAAACCATTTAGCACCTGCCTGTCTGAAACTGTAGCCTAAGCCCCAGTGGGATTTAAGAAGGGAATAAAATAGATGACCTCCACCACGCCCTTCTACCTCTAAGCCTAAGAAAGTCAGCCTGCTGGCCAACTACTCACCTGTTTTCCTCTCAGCGAGAGGCCAGAGTCGCCCCCTATCTTCCCCAAAAGATTGAATTCACTCTCCCCATGCCGGCAAAGGTAAATGGTGCGAGGGTGGACGTGGATATTCATGAGGTAGTAGACTATCTTGCTCTGGATGTAGTCCTGGACTCTGTTAACTAAAAACCTCTGGCCCACATTTATTACTTTGATGAAAGAAAGATCCCTAGGACAGGACAGAAAAAGAAATTCCAAGGTAAGGAAATCTAAGATTAAGAGTAAGGGGAAGAGGGTTTCCATAGTAACTTACAGGCCCCCAGCAACTGTCCATCCTCCACCCTGTCATCCCCGTATTTACAGAACCAAATAGGATTACTCAAACCAAAATGAGGTACAAGTTCCCGAACTCTAGTTGGTTCATACCAGTCCTTCAGTGTCTGCACAGTACATGCCATGAAGAACATAGGCTAAGCAAAGCTTCCCATCAGTCCATCTAGGTTCAATGATGCCAAGATTTTCCTGAGCCCAAAATTTGAAGAGACACATAGACCCCCTCTGACAGTCAAGACTTTGGCAGAATACAGCACCATCGAGGAAAGAGCAGAAGGCAGTGGAGCCAGACTACACGCAGCACACCCCCTACATCTACCTTATCAGGCAGACAGCACTTGCCTGTCCAAAACTACAGCCTAAGCCCCAGTGGGATTTAAGAAGGGGATAAATAGATGACCTCCACTATGCCCTTCTACCTCTAAGCCTTAGAAACACTTTTGGAAACTGCTTTGTGGCCATTATAGGATTTTTCTCAATACAAAAGTAATAGATTATTTCCAGAAAATTTTCAGAAGATAGAATGATACAAATCTTATATCACCCCACTACCAGAAGTAAAAAATCTATAAACACATACTATATTCATATATAAAGATACTCTTCTAGAATGCTCTTCATATAGGACTTAAGAATATCCTATAACCACATCCTAGGCAGTGCTTTTGCAACCTTGTATTAAGTGAATGCCTCCAAATACTAGACCTCTGGACAACCCAATGAAAGGTTCAAGGTGACGAGCAAGGCACTGCTGTGACCTCAGTTTGCTGCATACCCTGGCCTCACTACTGGCTCTACTGCCCAGCTGTATCTGTGTATGAGTAGAACTGTTCATTACCCTGAAGCCTGCTATTTCATGGGCACAGGGCCCACAGGTTTCCATGTATACACCTCCATGAACACGGACGTGACAGCTCTTAAACATCAGACATGGCAAGTTGATCTATACTGCATAGCACACAGCACACTGTATCTTATACACTGTCGACTGATACTATCAGAGTAATGACAGCAACAATCAGAATTTCCTTGTTGGGCAGGTTCTTGAGGGCTCTGTTTTTCATATATATATGTATTATATATACTTAGTATTATATATACATAATGTATATAAGTAGCATTGTATACTTAGCATTATATGTACTTAGTATTTATATATAATGTGCTATGTGACATAGCATATAGCTATATATAGTATATATATTAACATGCATATTATACATACACACAAAAAAAAACTTTAAAAATTCACCCAAAACTGATGACATCTCTAAGGGCATCCTAGGCACCCTGTAATACTCTGTTCAGAACTACTGATCTGGAGCAATCATTCTTACCTGGTGTTGATTTGGTCTTCCCACTTTGAAGGTTGGTTTATTTAGTAATGTCCTCACAACGTGGAGGTATTATTGGCATCTAGTATGCAGACACCAGAGATACTACGAAATATCCTACAATGCACAGGACAGCCCTACAGTAGAGAATTACCTAGTTCTAAATGTATAATGCTTGAGCTAGAAAACTCTTATTCTAGAGAATGAAGAGGAAAACTGATGATGAAAGCATTTCAGTGTTGAAGTGTAAGATGCAATGCACAGACCCATACCTTGTTCCCTTGGAATAATGCACACTGCATAGATCTATATTACCAGAGGACACTGGCAACACAGGAGAAAGGCTCTTGTCCCAGAGACTCTTGCCCCTGCCCCTTCTGAACACAGCCTTAAACCTTACTTGTCATAGTTGTCAGGGTCAAGGGGTCGGTAGGTGACTTTGTAGCACTCAATTCTTTTCAAGAAGTCCTCCATCACATTCTCCCGGTTCCTTTCAGGGTAGTCAGGGCTTGACACCTTTACCTCCTAAAGCCAGAAGTATAGTAAGAGGTCAGAGGTCTTCTCTTACCAGCCCCACACAGATAGCCAGTACCAAATACTGATAAAGAGGTCCCTAAAAGTCTTTTGTAGAGCACTAATACTGCCCATTCAATGAGCATCCCTCCCCTGTCCTGTGACCTTGGCAACCCAGAAGGGAAAGACAACTGGAGAGTCATGTGCCTGCCCTTGGCCGACTGACAGAGGCAGTCATGCAGCTGACACTGCTCCTGGGCCCGAATCTCTGTCTGTACTTTCCTGGGAAAAAAAGAAAGGGCCAGATTTTCCCTCCTCACTCAGAATAGGAAATGTAGCCCAGTGCCTGAGGTGAAACTGGGTGAAATTTCCTCAGATGACCCCAGTTCCTACACAGCTAAGAGCATCTCCATCTGAGACCACACGCAGATGGGATTCGCAGCCCATCAGATGGGGATTGCATGATGCTGCAACCCACAGGGAATGGAGTTCAATGTGCAGAATGCTGACCAGAATACTGAGTAATGGCTGGGCAGATGCCCTTCCTGTAAGCCTGCAGACAAAGAAGAACCTCACATGGTCTAATGTACAGGTCTCAACATAGAGACAAGGCCAGGATTTCATAGCCTGTATCTTGATTCAGCAGCTAGTTATTTTATTCAAGCCTGTTTCCTGTTCCAAGGGAAGAGTTTAGAAGTACCAAATGGCACTCTGGCAGGCAGCACAGCTCTGCCTGAGATATTAAACGTGTCTACTTGTCTCTCATTCTCCAGAACACACACATACAGCACAAAAGGGAAGACAGAAGTGACATGGCAGAGTGCCACCCACCAGGATATTGGCAGCAATGACATCTGGATCATCACAGACAGATTCCACAAAGAACACCTGGCCATGGAGAGAAGGCATGATAAATAAGGCATAAATGGCAGGTAGCCAACTAAGAGCACACATCCGCCAACCCCGCCCAGCCACCACGTCACCCAGGATTTTGTTCATGATTGTGGCCTTCAAGGCTTTCTCATTTAAAAAGTATCTCTTACCACATGCCCGGGACCTCAAACATACAGGCTAAAGGTCTGAGAAAGGACCTGAAAGAAAACACTCAAGGACTGAGAGTATGCCCCAACAGAACAGAATCAGATATCCAATCCTGTCCTCACTCAAGTCAAATACATTCAGATCTCATCCTAACTTCCTACTCTACTCATTCTTTCCTCCAATATAGAGGTAGAGCCTACCTTGAAGGAATTCTGTGTGGCAAAGTCCAAAATCATGTCCCTCCTCTCCCGCGTGGTATTGGTAGCATCAAATACCTAAGCAGAAAGCACACAGGATAAACAAATGAGGACAGAGAAGTGGAACCCCACATCAAGGTAACCCAAGTGGCACAGGGTAGAGACTGAAAAGGGCAGGTAAGGCTTACCGCAATCTGCCCACTCTCCTCTGTCAGATATGCCTTAACGTCTTCCAATGCTACCAGAGCACACTGTCTATCATGAGAACAAAGGACAGCAACAGTAAGAACTAAACTCAAACATAGCCAGAGACAAATAGTCGGAAGGCCATAGGAGTCACATCCTTCCTAATTTCCCTAACTAGGTCTTTCAGCTTTCCCACTGAGATTTTTACATGGTTCCACACCTCTATTCCTAGCCCAATGCATAAATCATATCCCTCTTTAGGCTTACCCTACAAACACACAAGCAATTCCCTGAGCTCTGTGCTCCTACCCATCCAAGCTCAATGTAACTGGCTCATCAGATAACTTCTACTTAGAATCTCCATGAGCTCTTTACTGAGAAAAAAACAAAACACTATCACATCCAGTCTCATGATGGTCTAGAAAAAAGTTGACCTGGAATCAGGCCTTAAAAAAAAACTCACCTGCGAATCTTCATGGCCTCCTCATTGTCATGCCGAAAGAAGTCATAGGACTTATAGGACTTGACAGCTTCTCGCCGATATACCCCAAGGTTGAACACTGCAGAAGATACCCAAATCCTTCAGCAGCACAATAACATAACAGGCCCATCAGGGGGTACCTCTTGATATAAAAAAGCACCACAGCATGTTGGGAATAAGGCCAGGTTAAGAGTTAAAAGAATTCGATTCAAGGCCTGATTCTCAAGGCCTGGAGATGTGTTAGGTGGTCTGAAATTTAATTCCATAAGGGTGCTACTAGGTTTAGATAACAGGATGCATGTGCAAGGGTTTTAAAAATGCAAAGCTTTGTTCTCACTCATTCTTAATGTACCTATCAAAAACATTTCCTCAAAATGAGACCAGTCTTCCCAGGCCAGGAAAAGAAAAATACAGGGTCATCCAATAAATAAGGAAGCAACCACTACTTCTGCCAGATGTATTCTATTAACCTGATGCCAAAGAGGATTAATTTCCCAGAGACATGTGGGACCCAGAAACTAATGACTCCCTTCTCATAGAAAGACCTATACCTACCTTTAGTGGGCACCCCAATCCAGTTGAGGTAGCGTGTTAGTTTCTTGGACACATAGGTTTTACCCCGGGCTGGCAAGCCAATCATAACAATGAGAGTAGGGGAGTTGGTCATGTAGGAGGCCCATGCTAGGAGGAAGTAAAACAAAACAGAACTAAATGACTACAGACACAGTGAGGGTTATGCATTGCTCTAGAAATTTCATAATCTCATTTAATCCTCAAAAATTAGAAGGGCAAAGATCTAGGAAGAGTGAAAAGGCAAACTGAGGATACATAGGGCAGATCCTCCTGAAATAGAACTAACAGGTTCTATTTCATGTAGATTTCTAGGAAGTATCCAGACTAAGTAAGATATGCCCTTTCTATATGCATTAGGTTTTCACAGAGGTACTCAAGATGGAAAGAGGTCAAGTGATAGGGATTAAGAAGAAAGTAATCATGGCACCCTCCTTAACATAAAATATATAGTAACATACAAATGATACAGTCATTATTTTCTCCATGCTGAATTGAGCTGGCTGGTGAAGTAGGTACAACAGAGTTTCTGCCCTAAGAATCCCATCTATCCCTCCAGAAACATATTATCATTTCACTACTGCAAAAAGAACTTGCCTCAAATCACTGTGACCTCTGCACTCAGGCCATGAACTCTTTAAACTGGAATTTTTAAACCACAGCAAAGGGCTGGCCAAATAGCTCAGTGGATTAAAGCATCTTCAAGCTGGCGCAGGGGCCAGGGATTCAATCTCCCAGCCTGTGGTGCCAGCCCTGCCCCCAAGGTGCACTGAGACAGTGATTGATACTGGCCATGGTGGCACACCTACAATCCCAGCTCTCAGGAGGCTGTAAACAGGCAGATCACTACAAGTTCGATCTAGTAGTAAGACCCCGAACACCCTGTGAACACCCTGTAAACTCTCCCTCCCCCCCCAAAAATAGTGTGATTTAGCTATGCATGACAGAGTCTTAAAGAACTGCTTATAAAAGATTGGTTCAAGTTTTAGGAATGCTCATCCACAAAGCTGTTTCAGTGGATGGTGGGGCAAACTAGATGCTCTGAGGTCAGGTGACTTATCTAAAGACACACTGTGAATCAAGGGTAGAGCTGGCTTGGGAATCCAGACTTTGTGCTTCCTTAGAAAAGAGTCCCTTCTCTAGGACTGCTCCTCCCTGACCACCCTGCCACCAAGGATGCCTTTCCTGGGGTCAAGAACCACAGCCAGTCAGTGAGTGAGGGCTTGGGCTCTGTCCGCTCCTGCTGGGAAACACACCACAGGGCAGGAAAGGGAAAGCAACACCTTGACTCTCTATCCCTAGGCACTTTCCTTTCAGAAGGGGACCTTCAACTGTGGCTGGTTCAAGCACAAAGTGACCCTTTAAGGTTATGAAAACATCAGTGAAATGGAAATGCCTGCAAGGAAAATTTATCTTTTATCTTTTAAGATATGCTAAAACATCTCAAAGGAGAAGTAGGGAGAAGGGCCTCAAGAGAGAACTGGCCCCAGAAGGAAGAGTTTCATAAGTGTGTGAGGCAAGCTTGGAAGCCAGAGCAGCCTTTGTTGGAAGGTGGGGGGGCCAAAGAGCAGGACTTTTGATCTTTGACCCCCTCAGCATATGGGCAGTTCCTGTGGATAGGAAGAAGCCCCTCCAAGGTAGGTGATGCAGCAATGTAAATGATTCTCATCTCTCCAAACAGGGAGCTCAAAGCCAAGCAGACAGCAGCTGATGGTCTCCAGGGCATTAATCCCTGGCCACTGACCTCAAACGGCAGATGTACTCTGCCTGGCACCAGCTGCCTCTGGCTCAAGTAGTAAAATACTCTTGAGTCTTCAGTTTCTGCAGCTGAGCACACATCCCTCAGTCCCCCAGGATGTGGCTAATTACCTTCTGCACCCGCTGACTCTGGGGCCTTCCAGCCCATTAGGCACTTTCCCCCCAGGCCCCTGTTACCCTTCCAGAGGTTTAAAGTGAACTGATACTTGGGAGTTGCTGTGGTGGTGACCAGGGAGCCACCTGCTCTGTTTACCACACTGGACAGAACATGCTAGGAACAAAAGCTCACGCAGTAATTAGGAGCACCACACCCTGCCCTCCTGCGCCTCACCTCTGGTCCTGGCCCAGAACACACGCACGCACACCTGCTACCACCAGTCCTCTGATTTTTCAGAGCAAAACTAAACCGCACTTCCTACCGCAAACTGCCACACTAGCAAAAGTAGGGACATTTTGTCCTATCAAAATCACTGCACCGAGGAACAAAAAAAAAAAAAGAAAGAAAAAATCCCTGCACCATCACCACCTTAATTTGAATAGAAGACATTTCAGACTGACTGATTTCAAAGATACTGTAAAGCCATCACAACACACAATGCAAGTCTGTTTTAATCTTGAAATTCTACCTTCTTTACACAACATGTAACTTTTTTTTTTCAAGTGGACTAATTGTCTTCATATGCATGCTTAGATGAAGCTTGTCAAATTTCATCACATAAGTGGAAAGACTCAAGCCTGTGGAAGTTCAGAGCTCTGCCTCCAGTCCTACAACAGAAGGTCAAGGTCAGGATGCTTGACAACACTCCTGGTCTCATGACTGCCCAGTCACAGCTGTCAGCTCTTGGCCATATGACAGCACTTCACCAAAGGACCCTATGGTAAATGAACTACCTTCTCCATTCTAACTTAGAAGGATGAGCTTCAAAAGCCAGGGCTCCAACCTTCCCATAGTCAAAGTCTTCTTCCAGCACTCCATGATACTTTGAAATGTGCATCCAAAAATTATGTTTCCTTAGTAATATTTTTATTCAGCAGAAGCCATAGAAACTGGTATTTCCTGTTATTTACTGCTAGACATGAAATAAGTAAGTTGATATAACTGTAGTTAAACACTAGGAAAACTGATAAGGTAGTTAACCAGCACATAAGTATAATTGACAGTGTCCATCTTCCTGTAAACATTTTGAAATTGTTATCCTTATTCTGTAAAGAAAGTTGCTGATACAAAGGTACTAAGGTGTAAGATGCTCACTACAACAAGCTTTGTGACAATGGAAAACAGGAAATAATTTGAGTGGTAGAAAATAGCATATCCATACAGTGTAGGGTGAGGTAAATTTGGATGTACTGATATGAAAAAATCTGTAATATAACAAGCTTTTAAAAGAAATGGCAGAACAGAATACATATAAACTTATGATCAGAGCCTAAGACTAAAATAAAGAGCAAAGATAGAAAAGACTGTAAGAGATATTCTTCTTCCTAACTTCTTTCTTTCTTTCCTTTCTCTCTCTCTCTCTCTCTCTCCCTCTGTGTGTGTGTGTGTGTGTGTGTGTGTGTGTGTGTGTGTGTGTGTGTGTGTGTGTGTTTCTCTTTCTGTTTCTCTTTTTCTTTCTATGGCTGGCTCAGCCTGTCCTGGGGATGGGGCTGACGTAGCATGTGGTGCTGGGGTCCCTGCACTGCCTAAGCAGACACCTTAAACTGCTGAGCTATCTCACCAGTCCCCACTTTGCACTTTCTGATTTGAATTTTTCATGAGTGTTCTCTGTTCCTGCATTTAGGAAAAGGCACCCAGGAACTTGTCTGCTACAGATCCACTCAAACTATCCAAACAATTAAAAGAAACAAAAAAGCATGCAACCTCCCCACATTCCTGCCTTCACCTGGACTCACTCAGCCAGCCCTTCCTCTGGCTCCATCCCCAGAGACACTCAAGTCCCAGCAATGCTCCTGGGGAAGTTGGGGCTCTCTAAAGCCATTCCTCAGTCCTGAGCTCCTTGTCAATTTCCAGACTCAATGTTAGCCAGCACACGTGTAATTTGTAGCAAGGGATAACAGCTGGGCCCTTTAAAAAGCAAAGCAAGTGTTGGCATGAGCACAAAGCAGCCAGAGAGCATGTACCAAGAAGCATTTTCCACAATACTCAGAATCTGGCGAATCTGGATTTACCAACATGGAAGAGCTGTTCACAACAGATTAAAGAATGTTAAAGCTTATGGTGGCAGAAATGAATATAGTAATAAATGTACTTTCACCAACACAATATATCAGAAGATGTCTTAAAAAATCCAAGTTACATGTCTCCTAACATAGCAAGGAAAAGGAAATATTTTCATAACCACATTCTCTTCTGACTATGGCTGTCACAGTGTCACCATCCTATCATGAGGAAAGTATGGTCAGGGAATGGTAATGGCTTTAGGACAGCCCCACATCCTCAGCTGGAGAGAAAAACCAGCATGGAGAAGAGAACAGAGCTTGGAAAGAAGAAAGTGGAACCCAGTGCAGGAAGGAGAGTTTAGAAAATCTAAAAAATGTGTGACTACTGTTTCTTTCACTAAAAAACCTCGAAGCAAAAAACTTAAAAGTTAGAAAGGTAGGTAGGAGAGACTGCTGGTGTAGAGAAGGCAGCGCCTGCAGTCACAAACACCCACAAGGATCAGCTTGCTCCTGCCCCCAGTTCTTGCTATTTTGGGGGTTGTAGGTACTGGGAACTGCCTTTACACTGAGTTACATCCCCAGACTTTTTTTTTTTTTTTTTTTTTTGACACAAGGTCTTGCTAAGTTACTAAATTACCCAGGCTGGGCTTAAACTTGTGATCTTGTGATTCCCCCTACTTCAGTCTCCCAAAGTGCTGGGATTACAGATATGTGCTATCACACTCAGTACCTCTGCCCTCTTTTGGATCAAGTTCCCTAAGTAACAAAAGAGTTTACCTACTTGAAGAGGAGCACCAAAACTCCAAATCTGGGTTATAATATTACCAAACAAAAGGAGATAATATTCTCTTCTGAGAAAAAAAACAAAGCAAACCAATTCATCACAGGGCTCTTCTAAATGAGCTCCAAGCACAGCATTTGAGTGGGATTCAATTTATTTATGTTTCAGGAATAAATACAAGCAGCAGACAGCTACCTATACTAGATGTTTTCCTGTGCTTATTTAATCCTATTCATGCTGGGGGCAGGTACACTTAGTATCCCTACTTTAAAAGGAGTAAAATAAGCAGCTCATTCAAAGGCACACAGCTAGGAAACAGTTTCAAACACAGGCAATCTGACTAGAGGTCCTTTTGTGCATCCCATGGTGTCTGGCTTCCTGCCTTGGCAGAGATATGAGACCCACACTGTAGAGGTGTGCCAACTTCACTATCAAAACCAGCTGCTGCTGCCCAACACACCTCATGGTGCCAGGTGAAGAGAGATATTCATCATTAATCATGGGACTGACACAAGAACATGACATCAAGGTCAAGACTCTGGGAAAAGCTTTCATTATGAGACAATTCCTGGTCTCATACGAGTTGGCATGATTGATAGGTAGGTAGGTAGGTAGATAGGTAACTAAGTAGGTAAGTAGGTAGGTTGATCTCCACTAAAGTGAGAAAATCTTTATATAGTTTCAAAGGACAGGGACAGTCTAAAAGCAGGAGCAAGAGTTAGCATTCCTTGTGGATACCCCCTGACTCTTGGGAAGCTCTGTAGCCCATAATAAGGTGGGAATATAGGTTCATGGGGCCAGGAACTGGAGCTTCATCTCCCCCTGCCCCTCCTGCTGTCCCTGACCACAAGATCAGCAAGGAAATGCTCCTGTGAAATAGTGTGCAAAGCTCAAAGACAAAACTGTAAGATAAAAAGATGCTGAAGATTAAAAGAAGTCACAGGAAGTCAGGACTCACTGCCCTGGGGCCTTTACGAATAGGGCAATATGGCTTCCTCCTACCTGGAATCTCTGCAGTGAGGAGCACCCTTCCAGAACTTTGCCCAACAGATAAAGAAAAGCAGAGTAGCAGCCCCAAGAAATTCCTGCACCCTATCACTCCACCTGACCACTGCACTGAACTTTCAACATCAATCAAGAATGTAGATGTCCCAAACAAAGCAGTAAGAAACTGCTGGGCCACCATGACAGTCTATCCCCATAGACGGACATTTCACTAAGTCCACTTGGTTTAGATGGGAAACTGTCCCTTGGAAACTTTGTTCCTATATCTGAGTTCTTTCTAACTACCACCAAGCAGCAAAGCTTAGAATTATAACAAGATTCCCAGGATAAAACCCTAAAAGATGGTAGCCCTCCTCTTCCCCAGGACTCACAACATTTCTTCTCTGACAATCGAAGATTTGTGGATTTGGTTTCATAGTTGTTGCTGCTGAGTTCTTTGGAAGATGAGACATTCCCAGACATGGTAGCTCTTCAGAAGGTGCCTAGGGGAAAGAAAGAAAAAAAAGAAAAAAAGAAAAAAAGAATGGAAGGAAGAGAAGGAAGGAGTTCCTCAAAATGCTCAGTGCAAAGGATCAGTGTGAGATCTGTGAAGGAACCCCAGCCAAGTCGAGGCCTGTCCTGTCTTCCAGTCATCAGCTACTCATCAGGAACCCCCTCAGCCCACCGTTTCCTCACCTAAAGAACTTTGCATTCATTTGCTGACTTAGGAGTTTACTTTCACAGACCTTAGCTCTTGAATCCCTCCAATACTGCTACCATTGTTACTTTTATTCTGCAGACTGAAACATGCTAATTGAACTAAGTGGTCTGTTTGCCTTTCTTCCTGATCTTCTATTCTAGTTTCAAGAATCTGGGGAAAATAGTGGTGGCAATGAAGGGGTTTAATAGGAGTGGAAGGAAATTTAAATTCATTAGCAAGAAAGGACTCGGCCCTGAAAGAAAAATGAAAATGGGGGAAACCTTATTTTCCTCAAAGGGCCCCCTAGACAACCCTAGCACGTCACCCATTCCTCCTCTGCCATTCTCCTGCGTCCTATTTATCCCCCCGGGAATCAACCTAAAGGAGGAACAGGTCGCAGAGGAGGTAAATGACTTCCCCCAAGGTTACCTGAAAAATAAGGTGTAAGACCTGACTCGAACAGTGGCGCTAGAGCCCCGAGCTCACACCCCACTTCCATTTACCAAGGCGCTCGGTGGACACAAGGGCCCTCTTGTTCAAAGGCCTCGCACTGTCCTTCCTCAGACTGCACAAATTCTGTCGTTCTGCTCTTTGAAGGTCCGCACGCCCGGCAGCGCCCGAGGCTGGCTCTGCCCTAAAGGGCGAGGCATCACCGCCCGGGACCTCCTCCTCGCGCTAGCAGTGCCTTCATCCCTCCAGCCCAGGCGCTGCGCAGCTGTCGCTCACCCTGGGAATCTCTCCTAAGAACCCTCTGGGCTGCGGCCCCTGCGCTGCCCGGTAACGCTGCAGACCCGAGGTGACAGCCGGCTGCTGGGGGCCAAGCGAGAAGTCCAGGCTGGTCACGTGGTACTACCCGGCCCCGCCCACCGCGCGTCGCCCGCACCTGGGGAGAATCAGCTATCCGCCAATCGAGCACCTGCAGGGCCCAGGGGGCGGGGCTCCAGGCAGCCAAGAAGCAGCCTTGCGAGGGAGGACTACGGAGCCTGGAAGGAGAAAGACCGCCAGAGCCGGTCTCCCAGCCGGGAGGAGGCTGGCTACTGCGTTGCTTGGTAACTAATAGGACTAGGGGCGGGGTTAATAAAAATTTCGCTATTTTTTCATATTCTCGCGAGAGTACACTATTAAGTAGTAGTCTACAGGGGCTGTGACTTTCTGGTGAAAACACTGCCAAAATTAACGCTTGCATTCTTTAACCCAGCTGGACACTGTTAGACACACAATTTCATAAAGTGAAACGTAAGCTTTATAAGAGGTTACCTTTCCACAACACTTGAGCTGATGACACTTGAGGTGTCTTCATTTTCTTCCCACAGTTCTGACGTTGTAACTAGATCAGCTGTCCAGCTAGAACTAGGCGCTGTCCTGGACTCATTCACATCAGCTGGCAGGCTTCCAACCATCATCCCTTACCCAGGCTACATCATCTGTTACGGTCGTCTTGGAAGAACAAAGGAGCAACTTGCACCAGCAGAAAACTCAGTCGTGAAAGGTAGGAAAGGATGCAGATTTCGCGTAATGTATTCACAGGTGGAGGCTTTTGCACATTCCAAGAGCACTTTTGATAGCTATCCAGCAGAATGATTTGATGACTGATTCTTTTGATAATTTCAGGGATGGTTTTATTCCTCCTTCAACCTGGGAATTCAGGCACTCTTCCCCATGCACTATGAGCGACCTCCTCTTTGTGCCTTTTTACAACTCCCAGAGTGTTATAGTTACCCCTCTGTGCCTATACACTTTATCCATTCGGTATTGATTGAACATTTTATTTGCAATGCAGTCTTGTGTTCTACAGTTACGGGGTGAAAACTGCCCCTTACCCTGGCATAATCGCATTGCTATGAAATTCGGTGGTAACATGTCCGAGGCCTCACCTCTCGGCAACAATGAGCATTTATTACACTGCACGCAGGAATGAAGTCGGCGTCACTTCTGTGATCCCACAAACTGACCGGGACTCGGGGAGGCACGTGTTATTCCTCTACATCTCCCGACAGGGCCACCACCTGCGCACTGCCTGAGCCCAGACGTGAGTGACCTCACAGTATGCTTTAGGAGGTGGCCAAGGGAAGTTTTCAAGGTGCCGTCCCATGGGAGTGGAAAGACCAGTACCCCGGCCTCCTTCACCTCAATGAGTCAGTGTTTGGTCCACAGAGTCCAGCCAGTCACGAGGCTCCCATTGTTTTTGACAGTCCTTTGACTCACTGGCAATCCTCGGCATCCTTGGCATCCGCTCGCGTTGTGTTCTCTGTTTCCTGCAGCGTCCTTTGGAGGCCCGGGTTTAATTTCCGAGCCAAGTACAAGGTTACATTCCGCTCTGCTTGCCTCAGGAACTCCTTCCCCGCCCTTTTCTTCTGAGCATATATGCTGCCGACGCGGAGGGCCCCCGCATTCGCTCTACAGGTAGCAAGGACGCGGCACTGTAGGAATACAAAGAAATCTTCAACCTGTGTCTTCCGAAAGTGGGAAGACATAGCAATTGCCTCTTTAAAAGAGTTCGCGCTTCTTAAAGCCCTAAAGACAGACGCCAAACAAAGCTATCGCGATAACTGTAACCCCACTGGCAACTTCTCGCGATGTTTGGCCCGTCCAAAGGTGGCCATTTTGGAACCGGTCCCTCGGCCGGCGGCCCCGGCGGCGTCTCTTGTCCTGGTGCAGGCACCAAAGCTGGCCCCGCCGGCCCCTGGCCTGCGAGCGGGTCGACCGGCACGATGTGGCGGCTCCGCTGCAAAGCCAAGGATGGCACCTATGTTTTGCAGGGGCTGTCCAGCCGGACCCGGCTGCGGGAGCTGCAAGGCCAGATAGCAGCTATCACCGGGATCGCTCCTGGTGGTCAGCGAATCCTCGTCGGATTCCCGCCCGAGTGCCTGGATCTCAGCAATGGGGAGACTGTCTTGGGAGACCTGCCCATCCAGTCAGGTAAGGGAAGCGGGGCCGTGGTAGGGGAGGGGTAGTTCTGGGGGCCGTGCAGGGATGCACAGAGACCCGGGCACGGGGGTTGTGGGTCAGGTGGGCGCGCTGGGGGCCGGGGACGGCGGACAGATCCCTGACGGAGAAAGGCAGACAGAAAAACCCAAGGCCGCAGAGTCTCCTTTCCTCGACCAGCTTTCAAATCTGCCTTCAAACTATCTCATTCATTTTGTTTCCACTTCATCCCGAAAAGTGTAGGGTTGTAGGACGCTTTTTTTTTCTTTCCCGACAGTTTTTATCATTGATCAGAAGATCTATAAAGGGTGTAGAACACTTTTTTTTCTCTCTTGATTTTGGTTTTGTAAGACCTTCTGTGTATTAGTTTGACAGAGGTATTCATTTTCCACTTAGCTTTTAAACGTTCACCAAAAGCCCCTTCAAGTTCTCATCAACATTAGTTATTTCTGCCCAGCCTTAGAACTTGAACATCAACTTCAATAAGTAAAAGCTGTTTGTTTCTGGGGTAAGGACCCTGTAAACACTACATTGGGTAGTGTTTCAGAAGGAGAACAACCCCCTAGTGGCCTGCGCTATGGTAAACATCTGGAAGATTTGTGCTTTTAAATGCAGACAGCATAGAAGGTTATTTTGGTTTTGAGATGTATCATGTTAGGTATGATGCTGTGTGCCCCAGGCCCCTTACAATTAGGGGTGCATCCTAAAGTGTTCTGTTCTTTGTTCTGTTTTCATCTTTAAGAAAATTCAGTAAATAAAAAATGTCACCAGTCACTTTTTTACAGAGTTGTATTCTCCTTGGTAACCCTACTTTATGCCCTAACTTCTCACTGTAACTTACGAACTTGGCTAGTGAACACCTAATTTCATCTGTCAATTTTTTGCAGTTCTGGATTTGTTTTTTCACAGGCGACATGCTGATCGTTGAAGAAGACCAAAACAGACCCAAAACTTCAACTGCGCTTACAAATCATGGTGCTGCTACTTATGTCAGGGAACCTTTGCCTGTGCTTACCAGAACCGCGGTCCCAGCAGACAACTCTTGCCTCTTTACAAGTGTGTACTATGTCGTTGAAGGAGGAGTGTTGAATCCGGCTTGTGCCCCAGAGATGAGACGCCTCATAGCACAAATTGTAGCAAGTGATCCAGACTTCTATAGTGAGGCAATACTGGGCAAAACAAATCAAGAGTACTGTGATTGGATCAAAAGGGATGATACTTGGGGGGGAGCAATTGAGATATCAATTTTGTCTAAGTTTTATCAATGTGAAATATGTGTGGTAGATACACAGACAGTAAGAATTGATCGTTTTGGGGAAGATGCAGGATATTCCAAAAGGGTTCTTCTCATCTATGACGGCATCCACTATGACCCACTTCAGCGTAACTTTCCTGATCCAGATACACCGCCTCTGACCATTTTCTCCTCTAATGATGATATTGTTCTTGTACAAGCACTGGAGTTAGCAGATGAAGCTAGAAGAAAGAGACAGTTTACTGATGTAAACCGCTTCACCCTGAGATGCATGGTGTGCCAGAAGGGATTGACTGGACAAGCAGAAGCAAGGGAGCATGCCAAGGAGACAGGCCACACCAACTTCGGAGAAGTGTGATCTATGCATGATGAGGGTGAAGCCTACTACCTCACATATCCAGAAGGCTCTGGGTTTTCCAATAAGCTGTTTGTGACCCTAAGATACAAGTGACGTAATGCTTGAACCATTCTTTTAACTTAAACCACTGAGACATTGATTCTTGTTAAGATTAAAATTAGTGTGCAAGTTTACAAATGTGTGTCTACGGTGGTGATACATGCCATCTTTCTCCTGGAGTGACAGAAGATGTGGTCTTTGCCACCTACTGACACTAACCTGAAGATTGGATTTTAGTATTATAAGCTAGCACCCAGCAGCTTTACCTTGTAGAAGAAAACATTTTAGATGATGTGGAAGGCTGCATGTGAAGCCACTGGACATGTACCACAGTGTCTCCAGTAACTGATTCCTTTTAACAGTGAGTTAATAGCTTCTGAATGAATTGGTTCATCAAATGAAAATACCCAGAAGTGTCAGAACTGGTTTTATATTTGGTAGACTTTATAAGTACACAGCAAGCAGTTCTTATAGGGATATGTTCATTCCTTGAGAATGTTATCTAAAACAAGACCCGATAGGGTGCTGTTCAACCTAGTGTACAAAAGTAGAATGTATAAGGAAAAGGTGCCTGAAGCAGCTTACTGAAGCTTTAAAAGACTGCTGGCCTCATGTTTTAATGCAATTCATGTATTGGTCTTTTTCGCCACATTGGATACAATTTTAAATTAAGCAGTGTATGCTTTTTTAATTGAACTTCCAGTTAAAGTGCTCCACTTTTGCTTTTTTACATGCAGCTTTGTCTGGGGGAATTTCATTTCCCCATCTTTTTGTTGAGAAAACTTCCTTCAAAACAGTCTTTATGTAACATGGTAATGCTATGCTTTGGTTTGGTTTTTGTAAGATCATTTGTATACCTAAACAGTGTTTTGTTTTTCTGCTAATTGTATCCCTTTACCAATGCTCTTTTGAACATTCCACATTTCTGCAGGTTAGCACTCTGCTTACTTGCAATCTTTGATTTCGAACAGTATTACAGTAATCGATGTCACTTACTTCACTTCCAAAATATGAAAGTTTTTACATCCTTGCCTTTTATTCATCTTTTTCAAAATTCTGCTTCCTAATATCAGAAGTCTAGACATTTGCTTAGTGGACTGATCTACAAAGAACATCCTCTAAAACTTAGCTTCACTATAAGATCTTCCAGATAAAGTTTTCTACCTCTTACTTCTGAAGATCAGGGATGCTAAATTATAATTTGTTACGCATTATTTCACACAATATGAAGATGCCTAATCTAGTGAAGTTTTATCTTGGTCTCGTTTTGATTAAATATCTCACTTAGAAAACAAATGGCATTCTTTAAAGCACTTATAGCTCCATGTGTTTTATTGGCAAATATTTTAAAATTGAGATTTTATCATTTGGTGAAGGTTGTCATGTAGAATTAAGGAATATTAAACTGAACAATGTAGGAGAACAGTTGCTTTAAGGAAAATTTAACAAAGTATGATTCAAGTTATCAAATGACATTCATAAGTACCCTGTATGTACCTACCTGTTTTAGGCATTACAAGTTATAGTCAATATAAGTTGAAAATATTTCTTTTTTACGGAGCCTTAAAAATAGCCCTTGTGAGCTTACAATAAAATCACTTTGTACTGTCTTGTCATTTGATTCTTAATTAAGAGAAGTACTACTGAGTCCCATTGCTCAGGAGGCAGATGTGAGTTTGAGGCCAGCCTGAACTACGTAGTGAGACCCTGTCTCCAAAAAATAAAAGTATCACTAGGTAGCATCAAATTGAGCTTTATGCATCATATTACTTTCAAGACTGACTTAAAATTAATCCTTTGCTGAAATTTGGCACTGATGGAAAATTCAAAATGAAGCATTGTTCACAGATCATTTAGTTAGTTAAAACTGATAGACTGGACAGGGGCATAGTGCCTACTTGGCAAACACAAACTAATCTTATGCTAATTCTAAATTCAAGCTTGTAAGCCTCACAGGTTTTAAGGTATTATTTTTATGAGTTTATTAAACTTGAAGTTAGTTATGAATTGGGTAAATTCTCATCTTGGGAATTTTGAAAAATATTGGATTTAGCAGGATTACAAAACTCTTTGTTCTCTGTTTACACTGGAGTGGGATGAATCTCCTTGCTGGTGTTTCAAGAATTCCTTTTTGATTAAAGTGAGAACAGTGTACGTTAGTGGCAGAAATGAACAAAGGTGGTGCTTTCCAGCTGTCTCCCAACACTGGGAAATGAAGCAGGAAAAGTTCCAGCTGCCCTGACCTATTTAGGAAGACTGTCTCAAAAAAAAAAGTAATAATACACTGGGGATGTAGCTCAGAATAAAAGCTCTGGCTTCAGCCACCAGCACTGTTTAAGAAACAAAAACAGTTGTGTGTTCCCATTCCAACCCACCTTTTACCTATTACTCAGATAAAAGATGAGGTATAATGCTATTAATACATATACTTGGGTAGAGTGATTTAGGAGTTTAAATTAGTATCCCTAGGAATGATGTGCTAGCCCTATAAAGATGTTAGTCTATTACATATTTTGTTAGTGGTCCATGATTGATTTTTTAGCTTTTGAAGCTTGGCTGCTGGTCAGCTTGACCCTGTTAAGAACTAATGTCATGCCATGTGAGTGTTCCGTGAAGTTCATGTCCCAGCAAAATCATAATCAGGAATGAATTAATATCTATATGCCCCTAAGTGCCCATTCCTAACTTGCTTATCTAACTTATTCCTTCTGTCTCATGTAGGAATTAAAACTTGGGCATTGCAAGTTGCCCAGCTAAACATAGTTTTGTATGTCTTTTTGAAAAAAAAATCATAGTGGGGAGGATGTAAGATTAAGCAACAGAGTGACTTTTTAAAATTTTTTGATAAATTAGGTGGCCTTCTTAAATTTACATATGTTAAGAATTATGTTCTTTTATGTAATAAGGCATATTTATTTGCAGCACTTTAAAAAATGAAATAGACGTTTACATGGTTAGCCCTCTAGGAACCTTGTTAAGGACATTAAAATGCAATTCTTGAGCTGCTAACCATTAGCTCTAAATCAGCTTTTGCCATCAGTGTTGAGTGGTACAACATTTTGGTGTTTTAATAAGTGGAATTCAATTTCAGTAGCTGGAAGCATGCCCTGGAGCCTACTGTAGAAAATGTTACTACTATAATGAGATTGTTACCATTCATTGTACATTGCTGTATTCAAATTTGTCCTTGTAGCACAAAGATGACTAATAATTTCTGAAAGATTATATTCTTTTTCATTTGTTTCTAAGTGAACTTATTTTAAGGAAGCTGATTTTTGAGTCAGAGGCCTTAAAGGTATCTTACATAAGCAACATAATGTTTAAATTTAAAGTTTAACACTTAATTTGAATAAGCTAATTTATTAACCAAATATGTCTTACTAATCATTATGTTATTTCAGCACATTTTATTCAACACAAAGGATATAAAGCTTCCTGGCTATGGAATGTGTTCTATTTTTTCTTCCCCCCAAATAAGCTAATTTGTTTACAGTGCTTTGAATATTTGACTTGAGGAAAAAAAAATCTTGATCTGAATTATGTATAGATTTACATGCATTTAAAGGAGATTGATAACCTCTGATCATATTTTAGAGTAGAAAGGAGTAAGAAAGTTAAGTAGCACTATAAAGGAAGGGACTGTGAAAGGATGCATTCCTCCTCCTCGTAAACTACACTTTTCAGAATAATGTTCAAGCAGTTCCTTTTTGTCAGCTTAACCCTTTTCCTGATTTCTTGGTACAGAATGTAACAACAGCCTTAGGTGAGAAAGTCTGTCATTAACGGCCAAGAGTATGAGTGTTTTGCTGTGATCCTTTTTCAAAGTAACTAACCTACATGTGCTTTAGCAATGGAGGCAGAATTTATTTATGCGATAAACAGAAAGGTTTAGAACTTCTATTGATTGCTTGAGTCTGCCTTTATAACCTTGTAGTTTGTTTATAACCACGAGTAACTTAAGCAGGGGTCCCCATCGCCCATCCTCCCCCAGCCAAAGATTAGTGCCAGGCCACAGCCCAGTAGGAACTGGATCTAACAGCAGGAGACACAAGCAAAACATCACCTGTGTCTACACCCAGACCCTATGTGTCGCCTCCGGTAGGCAACAGCTAGGTCAGCTATAACATTAGTTAGATTCTCTTAGGGGCATGAGCCCTACTGTAAAATGTGTGTGAAGGATCTAGGTTGCATGCTTCTTGGAATCATGACACAAACCATCTCCATGCCTCAAATCCATGCAGAAGTTGTCTTCCATGAAACTGGGCACTGGTGCCAGAAGGGCTGGGGATCACTGACTTAAAGGACCATACGAACTAATTCTTGTTAATTGTCCAGTTCACATTGTTGCTGTTCAGTGCTGAGTTGTTTACAGGAAATACATATTTAGCAAAGGAGTTATTTTTTTTCTTAAGACATCCCAATTCAGTTTAGAATGCAAAGAATGCTTGTCAAAAACAGTATAGTTCCTTAGTACCTGCATTAGTGCCATAGAAACTGAGGTTCCTGAAATAAAACCACAAGTAACAAGTTCAGAGCTTTCAAACAGAACAAAATGATTTTTCTTGGCATAAAAGATTCTTAAATGAAGATGGAAAGTGTTTTGAAAAAGTACCTTTGTCTATTTGCCACCATGTATTTCAAAGCTAATGCACTACTGCTACCTGGAAAATGTCTTTATTTCCTTTTGTATAATTCGATTTTGCCATTGTCATTAAACTGCCTTGATTTTATTTATGAGGTGTATGATTTTAAATAACTTAAGTGCTGTATGAAGTGACTTTGTTTTAAAGGAATAAATGAAATGAAAACATTGTTTGAGTGTCTTTTGGGACCAGGGCAGAGGTCCAGCGATGGCTACTACACTCATGTCACTTGGGTACCAACATCTGCTGAATCTCACTCTGTAGAAGGCCTTCTCTGGAATTAAACCAGAGAGGTATTTCCCCTTTTTAACACCAGAGGGCATTTGAAGTTTTCTCTTTGCTAAATTTTCCTTCTAGCTCCTGGAAGTTATAATTCAATATCCTTTGTAAGTAAATTGTCAAAATACAAAGGATAAGTGTTCCTCTGCCTTTATAATGCATTGAGATCTGAGTGACCCTGTTTGAAAATAACAATATCTTTATATAGAAGCATTTATTTCATCCACAGTTTGAAACAGCACTGAATTAATTGGCCACAGTTTAAGCAACTTGAGTACCAAATTATAACCTCAAGTTACTTACAGTGAAGTTGTCAACTCTGCAATTAAATCTGCATACTGAGGTTTTAATTTAGAAGAAACCTGCCCTATATCTTTGTTTTTTGTTCTTTAATTTTTTAAAAATATGTATTTATTTACTACAGGCTCTCACTACGCAGCTTGGACTCACAGTGATCCACCTGTTTCAGCCTCCCCGGCACTGGAATTATAGGTGTGTACGGTGGCGTGGCACGTGGTACAAGGGATGAAACCCTGGGTCCTTGTGTTTGCCAGGCAAGCGCTTAAACCACCAAGCTATCTCTCCTATCCCTGCCCTATATCTTTCCCTTTATCATTTATTTTTGTGTCTGGCCTACAGACATAGGCAGATAATATGAATCCAGACATGACTGGTAATACAGTAAAGGAAATCCAGAAACCTCAACAGGCTGAGATTTCTCATAAATACGAAGTCCTGCCCTGCAGTTTTTTGTGTTTTGGTTTTTGTTTGTTTGTTTGTTTTTTGTTTTGGCAGAACTGGGGACTGAGCTCAGGGCTTTGCACTTGCCAGGCAAGCACTTACTCTATTGAGCCATCTCCCTGGCCCCTTGCCCTTCAGTTTTAAGAGTTTTTGTGAGCCCAAAATGGGGAGAACCTGATTTTACAATTGATTTTTATGGGATGTAGCAGAAAGTACCTAATTAAAATTCTGATGACAACAGGCAATAAGCTTAGGCTGAAGAAATATCTGCATTTTAAGAGCTTAGCGGGCTGGGGAGATGGCTCAGTAGAATGTGTTTGCCTGGCAAGCGCAGGGTCCTGAGTTCAAACCCCTGTACTGAAAAAAAAAAAGATTAGAAAAGAAGTAATATTGCACTGAGGAGTTGGATGTAAGACTTAAATACGTGATGCAAAGTGAATTTTTGACACCTGTTGCCAAAATTACAGAGAAAGTATATTAGATTGACATAACAATAACTTCAAATTTAGGGAAATGAGTAAAATCAAATTGGATTTATTCTCAGGCTCCAGAGAAAAGAACTCAAACCAATAACTATTCCAAAGTAAATCTGCCTTAAAAATTTAACAAGAATGGAAATAGATGGATGCTTTGATATCCTTTTAAACTCAAGAATTTTGAATATAATCTCCTTCACTGTGAAAAATACAGCTAGAATTCATTAGGTCTCTACTAGTTATGAAATGATAATTAGAAAAAGCCACCTTCCCTCCCTTCAGCTGCTAGCTATGAAATGATGATTACAGAAAGCAAAAAAATGGTGTTTGGGGGCTGGCCAGATAGCTCAGCAGATTACAGCACCTGCTTAGACAGACACAGGGACCAGGGTTCGATCTAGTAGTGAGACCCTGAACTCCCTGTACTAAATTAAAAAAAGAAAAATGGTGTTTTCCCTCTCCTGTTTACCATACCATTAGGGTTTGGAAGGAGAGTTTGTGTTCCCAATTGTGTGGGAAGAGCACAAAGCCAAGATTCTCATTTTTGCCATACATACTGGTTGAGCAAACATCTATAATACATCTCTGAAGTCATTAGTGTGTCAAGTAACAGGCATCACAACATTTTTCATTTTAAACTTTTGTTCCATTGATTCTTTGTCTCTGTTGTGTTTATAGATATTGAGGTATTTATCAAGGGAAATCTAATGCCAGAATATCAAACATTTCTGTAAGAGCACTAAAACTTTCATACTTTTCCAATGTATGAAAATGAAAAAAAAAATCAAGAATTAATGAAGAATTTGCTCTCAAAGAATCACCAGCCCTCTCTCATTTCTTTAGTGGTCATCTCTATTTACTTATTTTATTTTGTGCTCTTTTAACTGCTCTGCCTTCTGACCTAAAAATTCCTTCTTTACATCAAGAATTTTCTGATTTTATTCCCATGATATTTCTCTGTATTTAGCTGGAAGACAGTGAATCTTAGGATATCAGAATCGATTTTGCGTTGATTAATCCATATTCTAGAATGGTAAAGACCCTCTTTTATAATCACTCTGGGCTAAATAATATTTCAGAGTGGCAGTTTTTTCAGAAGTCAGTTTTTAAACCAGTGGTGAAGTTAAAAAAATAGATAAAATCACCCCTGCTCACCCTGTCTTATATGGCACCTACACAGAAGTATATCTCAACCCAGTGCAGCTGCTTACCACCCCTAGTGCAAGACACCTGCTCATTGCTGGGTGCAGCGTCTGGGGTTCCAAGCTATAATGCACATTTGTCTAATGGCTCTGCACACCCATTCTTGTTCCTCTTGTTCTGTTGAAGCTATTAGAAGTTACTTCTTGGCTACTCATTCTGTAATAAACAAATGTCTCCAGATGGGCTGTAACGCCAAATATTAGTTATAGAAACCAGGCCTCTATCCTCCCCACTTGATCCAGGCCTCATAATTAGAATTTTTCCACTATTAGCTCTGCCCTGCAACAGCAGGAGGGTTCATTTAATTAACTGGTCCAACACCACTGGAAGTAGAACTACTCAGTAATGCTTTTTTTAGGTGCTGACTGACTCCAGGAAACTTATAAAAAGGATATAGTCTTAAAGATGGAAATATCAGTTACAAAGCAAATATTTACCCAATTTTTGTCAATAATGGAGGAAGAAAGGGCATAAATTTGTCAGGGTTTTCTTAATGTCCAAAAGGCAAAGTTGCTTTGTCAGGTAACCATGCAGATTTCTAGCCCAGTTCACTTCCACATGTTGGGTATTTATATTGAATTAAATAGAAATATGTTCTTTTTCATGGACTAAAAATCAGTTTTAGAGTCTTATACAGGGTATTGCAAAAAAATTCTTTACCTTAATTAGGGACAGAACATTACAGTATTAGAATTCCACTCCCCCACCCCATCATGACCTAACTGCTGTGCACTGGGGTGGATAAATCTTTCTTTTATGAACTTTATTAGATTGAGTTACTTCTGCCAGAGCTTGAATATTACAAATGTAAACTAGTATATTCTCTTAAGATTAAATATAGTCTGATAGGTTCTGGCCCTAGTGTAAATTACTGAATTATGGCAGTTATCTAATATGGCTGAAGCCCTTAAAACAACAGCTTATCTTCCTGAAGAACACCTCCCCCTTCTTCTCCAACCCAGCCCAGGTGCAATTTCCTTTCACCTTTCCCGCCATCTCAAGGAAGACCTCAATCAGCTCCTCAGATATTTCCAAACATCCCCCTCAAACTCCACCCCTAGCAAAAGTCCATAAAAGCCTCAGATTTCTTTGTCTCGGGCCAGAGGATCCACCTGACCCATCTGCCCTCGACCCTCTTTCGAGTTAATAAAGGCTTCTTTTATCTTTCCTATTTTTTTTTACTGAGCTACTCAAAAACCTATCACAATCAATGCTATAAAAAAGTAAAAAGTAGGGCCGGCCAGATAGTTCAGTGGATTAAAGCACCTGCTTGAGCAGATGCAGGACTGGGGTTCAATCCCCGGGATGCCATGTCAGACCCGCCCCTGTGCTAGAATGGTGCTGGACACTGGGCGTGGTGGCACGCACCTATAATTCCAGTGCTCCGGGGGCTAAAAACTGGAGGATCACTACAAGTGTTTTGTATAGTGAGACCCTTGACTAAATACATAGAAGGAGAGGGAAAAGAAGGGATAAAGAAAATAATGATGTGGGGGAAACAAAATTATTGAATCTAGGAGAGCCTTTTTGAAAAAGTGACATGTAAGGTGAAATTTGAAACATGTATAGGAATTATCCGAAAAGTAAGAACACTCCAGATAGGACGTATAGCATTTGGAAAGACACTATTACCAGAGGAAGTCAATTACTTTCCAGACCAGTCTGGCCATAGCATGGGAAGCAAGGAAAGAGACATGAGATGAAATTTTAGAAATGAACAGGAGCCAGATATATATATCTGGCTTTATTTATTTGTTTATTTATTTATTTATTTATTGGATTTTAGGGAAGGCTCTACAGGGTGTTCAGGTTCTCACTGCTAGATCGGACTCTAGTGATGTGCCTGTTTACAGCCTCCCAAGAGCTGAGATTACAGGCTTGTGCCACCATGCCTGGTCTCAATTGCTATCTCCGCATGCTCTGGAGGCGGCCTGCGGATGGAATCCCCGGCCCCTGCGCCTGCTTGCAGGCGCTTTAATCCATGTAGTATCTTTAGCTATAGGCAGCACTTAACACATTTCATATTTGCCAAATTTTATTTGCTATTTTATATTTGTGTACCTGATAAATGAGTAGCATACGTCAAAATGGCAAACAAAAGGTATATTTGCTACTATATTCCCAACACCTAATAAAGTACTAAGCATTTAATAGATGTTGTCTTATTTTATATATATTTAATTGTATGACTATATGCATAGATGATGAGATATGAAGAAATATACTCTGATCTTGACATTTATTATAGAAGCATTGGGAAGACATTGTAACAGTTCCTTTTTTTTTTTTTTTTTTTTCAGTACTAGGGATTGAACTCAGGATGTTGTGCTTGCCAGGCAGACACTTGTGCCACTGAGCTATATCCAGGCCCTTTAACACTTTAAAGAAAGCATCAAATTTATGTTTCTCAAAGGAATATCATTACCTCTTATAACTGGGAATTCCTTACAAAGTTCAAGGGTTTTCAATCTGACTAGAACCATATATTTAAATAAAGGCTTTAAAAACTTAATCATCATCACTGATAGGTTTTTTTCAGGTACCCAGCACAGCAGAAAAACAGGCAGAAGGAAAAAGGGAAAGGGGCTTTATTTTCTTTGAGGACAGAAAGAGAAAATTTGGGAAGATAAGGAATTCTCTGGAACAGGCTGAGGTTTTATGACTTTTTGCCAGGGGTGGAGTTTGAAGGGGGATATTTAGATATACCTGAGGGAGCTCACTGGGGGTCTTCCCTGAGGTGGCAGGAAGGAAACTGTATTGTGGGCTGAGTTGGAGAAGAAGTGGGGAGGTGGTCTTGGGGAAGATGGGCTTTTGGCCCACCTTGGATGGCATTGGCCATATTGGATGACCACCATAATGATTTTAGCAATTTATACTAGGGCTAGAACCTATCAATCATCACTACCACTAATTACCATTATGGAAATTTCAGAAAACTGGGGCAAACATCTCTAAAATTTAGAATCAGAGACAGTTTAAATTTTTGAACAGCAACACCATGAACCAGCATGAATTAACCTAACTATACTTGTCACATGTATTGAAAGGATGAAAGTGTTGTATTAAATCAGAGCTGAAAGAAATGAAAATACTGGACTAATATTGCTGCAGAGGACTCAAGAGTTGTCCCAAACAAAGTGAGCCTGGAGCCACCAAGAAACTTCTCACATTTACTGAGGGTTAGAAAGAGGCTAAGGAACATGCATAACTAATTGGTGTAAACAAACTGCTATTTACATGGCCTTTAGGCATTCACAAAACTCTTAACTTTACACAGCACTAGTTGGTAAAGGAATAAAGAGCAGACAGAGTCCTCCAGGAATTTGTTGTTTTCTGTACCCCAGCTTGCTGGAATTAACATGTTTCCTTAGGCTTCCTTTCTTTGTTCTTGCTCCCTTGGGACAGTAGGCTTCTGGGTCATATCACCACATAAAGGTATTTTCAGATATACAAGATCTTATGCATTCTTTCTCAGGAAACTATTGGCTATGTCTTCTACTGAAAGAAGAGAGCTAACCTGAGAAAGAGGACAGTGTGAGCTCCAGTAATCCAATGATTTTTCCTAGTAGGAAGGTGAAGACACATAACAAAATGACAATTGGGCGGCCTAGAAGACACCCTGTCCAAAAGGAAGCAGGTCAGAATTCCTCAGAATGTGCTTTCCAGGATGTCTTAGTGATTCTGCTCTTGTTGCTGGGACAAATTACCCGACATCCAAAATGAAGGAAGAAAAAGTTTATTTACCTCACAGTTAATGGAGGTTTCAGTCCATACTTAGCTGGCTCCAAGGCAGAACAGCACAGGGCAGAGAACAGCCTTTCCTGGTGGCAGCAAAAAGTAAGAGAGACAAGGGAGGAGCCACAGCTCAGGTAGCTAGCTAGCCTCTTTCCCAGCCTTACATTGTAATGCAAATTACCAGCTCCAGGGCAGATACAGCATCCACATCCATAGTAGTCAGTCACAAACTCCAGAAACTTCATCAGGACTGCAAGAGGCCTTGGGGAAACAACTAGATACAAACCATAACACAGGATAGAATGGACAGACTGTCTATTGCATTTGAATTCACTCAGGAGATTTACACAAGTAGGGATGGGGCCAAAAAAATTGAGGAAAAGAAAAACTATAACATCATATAACTCAATTGTCAGTAACTTTTGTATAATCATAACAGGAAACACTATGTATAGTATATGCCAAATATTATGATATCAGGAGGCAAGGGGCTGAGAATATAGATAAAGATGTCATGGGGACAGTTGTATGAGGAAGAAAACAAAGCCCTCATTTTGCATAGTAGAAAGGAAAAAATTCAAGCCATAGCATCTAAACATGTTTATAGACACGAATATCAAAAGAATTTAGAGAGCAGGAAATTGTTTATTCGTGATTTAACAGGTATTATTGTTTTGTAACAAGCCTTTGCAACTGCAGTATTTAGCTATGTATGTATAAGTACAACTTTTGTGAAATTAAGAAAGAGGGGCTGAGGAGATGGCTCAGTAGAATATGTGCTTGCCTGGCAAGTGCAAGGTCCTGAGTTCAATCCCTGGTACTGCAAAAAAAAAAAAAAAAAACAAGAAGAAAGAAATAGGTTACAGAAGGCAGGCTGACCCTGGATAGCTACTAGGACCTGGTAAGCCCTGGTCCCACTACCATTGCAGCAGCCTCACTGAATGGCAGCCCGCCCACCCCCCACCATTACAGGAGCTTTGCAGAGTTTCAGCCCACACTCCCATCATCTGTCAGAGCTTCGCTGACCTACAGCCTTTCTCATCCCCATTATCATAGCAAAAGCCATGCTGAACCCAAGGCAGCAGGAGTTTTGGTGAGCCTATCCTATCCCCATTGTTGCAGGAGCCTTTCTGACCCATGCCCTACCTCCCTCCTGCACCCCGCATCACTGCTGAGCCCAGGTGAACACTGACAGCTTCAAAACTATCAAAACAAAGGAGCAAAAGGAAATCTCAGACCTCCAACCCACCCAGAAAAAGGCCAGGAAAAAAAGACAAAAACTTAGAAGAACTTGGAAGTCACATACCTGAAATATCTGAAATGATAGCAACTGAAGTAAAGAAACCACTGCAGAAAGGTACAGAGAGGGCAGGTCAAATAGCTCAGTGGATTAAAATGTCTGCAAACAGGCACAAGGGCCAGGATTCCATCCCCAGGTCTGCCATTCTGACCCTGCCCCCAGGGTGTGCTGAGAAGGCAATTGAGACTGGGTGTGGTAGTGCATGCCTGTAATCCCAGCACTTGGAAGGCTGTAAACAGGAGAATCACTATGAGTCTGATCTAGTAGTGAGACCCTGAACACCCTGCAGACCCTTCCCTAAAATAAAAAAAAAAGGACAATCATGAAAAAATTGTTCAGCACATCTATCTAAAGAAAACATAGATTAAGAAAATAGAAATATAAAAAAAAATGATGGAAACATTGAATAAATAATACAGGAAAGAATTATAATGCATGAAACAGATTCAAGCAGATATCCATGAAATTATAGATTCCATTGAAAGCTGGAAAAACCACTTAAATGTAACTGGAAGATAGACTTTCAGACCTTGAAGAGAACATTGCAGCCAATGATTGTAAAAGGAAAGATCTCTTAAAAAATGACAATGAACCAGAAAACCACAATTTAACAGCTCCAAGGTGATGCAAAGAAAAACAATATAAAATTGATAGGTTTAAAAGAAACAGTAGGAGGCAAATCAAATGACATAAAAAGATTACAGAAATAGTAGCAGAAAATTTCCCAACAATAGGAAAAGAGTCTGACATACAGTTAAGTGAGGCATATAGAACTCCAATTAGCCATGATCAAAATAATCTATACCTTGACACATAATAAGATCTCAGAAATTCAGAAGACTGGCCAAATAGCTCAGCAGATTAAAGTGCCTGAAAATAGAAGCAGGGGCCCAGGGTTTGATCCCTGGGTCTGCCATGCCGGTCCCACCCCTGGGGCATACTGAGATGGCAATTGAGCCTGGGTGTGGAGGTGCACGCCTATAATCCCAGCTCTAGGGAGGCTGTAAACAGGTGGATCACTATGAGTCCAATCTAGTAATTGGACCATGAGCACCCTGTAGGCCCTTCCCCCCCTCAAAAAAAAAAAAAAAAAAAAAAGCAAAAAAATAGACTATTAAAAGCTGTTGGAGAAAAGAAACATCATCTATAATGGAAACCCCATCAGAATCACAGTACATTTCTCAATACAATCCATCAAGTCAAGAAGAGCTTCAATTGAAGTATTTCAGAAACAACTTCCAAGAAAGAAAACAACTTCCAAGGTAGACTGATGTACTCTGCAAAGCTATCTATCAAATTTAATTGACAGAAAAGATACTTCCATGACAAAGAACAACTGAAGAAATTTATGAAAACAAAACCAGTCCTACAAAGAGTACTGACAGATATTCTACAGAGAGACAAAAAATGACAACTTCAAGAACAACAACAGAAAGGAACCACCAAGTAGAGTAAATAATTAAATGAAGGGGAAAGTAGGGTACCAGAAGAAAAATAACATGACAAAGATAAGCCAATAAATACTAGACAAGGGCCAGTCAAATAGTTCAGCAGATTAAAGCACCTGCAAGCAGGCACAGAGTCCAGGGTTCAATGCCTATGCTTGCCCAGCTCCGGGACACACTAAAATGGTAATTGAGATTGGGCAAGGTGGTGCGCACTTGTAATCCCAGCTCTTGGGAGGCTGTAAACAGCTAGATCACTATGAGTCTGATCTAGTAGTGAGACCCTGAACACCCTGTAGACCCTTTCCTAAAATAAATACTAGTTATAACCATCAATGTAGATGTCTTCAATACACCAATCAAAACAAGTACACTAGCAGAGTACTAGTTGGATTTAAAGAAAATCCAACAACATGCTGCATATAAAAAACACACTTAGGGGGCTTGGGGATATAGCTCAGTGGCATAAGCACCTGTGTGGCAAGCACAAGGTCCTGAGTTTGATCCCTACTACCAAAAAAAGAAAAAAGACACCTAACTCAAAAAGAAATTAATAGACTAAGCATCAAAGGATAGAAAACAATACTCTATGTGACTGGAACCCAGACAAAAACAGGGATAGCTACTATGGTTGCTGACAATGTCATCTTCAAACCAAGCATGATTACAGAAGATAAAGAAGGCACTACATATTTGTTAGAAGAAAACTGCAAGAGTAAGAGATAACAATTATACATATATATGTACTTCTTGGTGTGACATACCAGCTATTACTACATTGCCCTTTTTTAAAGGGTAGTAAATGAAAAATAAGACAAAAAAAAAGTCACAAGACAGTCATGTTACAATGCTACTATGCTATATATGGATGGATTTCTAAATGTCTATGTAAATATATGTAAATGTTCATTCCTATTTTTTTTTTAAATTTTTTCTTCTTTATATTCTGTACAGACTTAAGAGTTTAGTATCTCAATACTTGATGGAAAATACATGTTCCATTTTATGCCTATGATGTCTGATATTTGGACTAATAGTGTGGATAAACTGAACTGCGTATGTTGCAGGGTAATAATAAACTTCTCTACTGGAGGGTTAACAACCTATGTTTGCAGATTAAAAATTGGAGAAAAAGAAAGGCTGCAAGGTCAGCCAGCATTTTGGCTCTAGCCTTTCAAGGTCAGTGAAGACTCAGGACATAGTATTGAACATCATGTAATTCAGTAGTGCCCCCCAAATTTTCTGATCAAGGAGATTATGGGGCCAAAGAGGAATGTGATCGATGATATATAATGTGCCTACGGAGAGTCACATGGAGAGAAAACTTTCTCTCAGGCTTCCACAGAGAGCAAATTGGTCAAGCAATGGCCATCACTCATCCACAAGGCTGCCCTGACAAGGGATATACAAAGAGTGGTACAAGGTTACAGGATAAACACTGAGAGTACCTGACTGACCTTATCTGATACACAAGTTACATTTTTTGTTTATATAAAATAAAGTTATATTAATATAATGAGCTAGGAATGGCTCAAGTCAACAAATTCTGTGGATAATGCACTTCTACTGTGGACTACTGATCTGTGTTGGATAGTTTTATTTAACAATATATATATATATAATTAAAAATAAATTTAAAAAACAATTATACATATATGTATGCACTGAAAGTGTGGGCACCTCACTATGTAAGACAGACTTTAACAGACATCAAAACTTTGATGAGCAATAACATAATTGTACTAGGAGACTTTAACACCCCATTGACACAAAGAGATAGATCAGTTATGTGAAAAACAATCAAAGAAATAACAGAAATAAGCCAAGTTTGTGAAAAAATGGACTTAGTAGACCTTTGTGGAGTGTTCCACCCAACAGAATACATGTTCTTCTCAGCAGCACACAAGATGTTCTCCAAAATAGAACATGTGCTAGCACATAAAACATGACTAAATAAATGCAAAAGAATTGGAATTATCCCTTGAATGTTATCTGACCATAGTGCAATGAAACTGAAAATTATTGACAAAAAAAGCAAAAACTGTATAAACACATGGAAATTAAACAATACCCTCCTGAACAATCAGTGGAGTCACAAATGAAATAAAAGAAGAAAGTGAACAATATTTATAAAATGAAAATGCAGCTTACTGGAACTTGTGGAATGCAGCAAAAGCTATCTTAAGAGGGAAATTTGCAGTGATAGTCTCACATCAGGAAAACAGAACAAGCCCAAATAAAACAATCATATGCTGTACCTCAAACTCCTACAAAAAGAAGAGCAAGTCAAGCCCTAAGCCCAAGAAGGCAGGAAATTATAAAGACAGAGCAGAAATAAATGCAATGGAGAAAAATAAAACAATGCAAAGAATTAATTGGAGAGTTGGTTCTTTGAAAGAATAAATAAAATTGATGAAGTCTAGATAAGATTATCAAAAAGAAGAAAGAAAAATTCCACTTCATGCAATGAGGAATAAAAAAGATGAAATCAATACAGATCCTATAGAAATCAAACCTATTTCCAAAATCTTAACTCTCACATGACAGAAAATACAGAAGAAATGTACAGATTCCTAGATACTTATGAACTACCAAAGCTAAACCAAGATGATATAAAAATCCTGACTAGCCCAATATCAGTCAATGAAATTGAAAATGTAATAATAATGAAAAAAAAAAAAACAACAAAAAAAAAAACCCCAGGTCCTGATGAATTCAGAGCTGAATTCTACAAAAATTTAGAGAGGATCTAATGCCTACTTTTCTCAAACTCTTCAAAGAAATTGAAAGAGAAATTCTTCCAAACTCATTCTTAGAGGCAGGTATTATGCTGCTACTAAAGCCACATAAGGACCCCATCACAAAAGAGAACTATAGGCCAATCTCCCTAATGAATATAGATGCAAACAATTCTCAATAAAATACTAGCAAACAGCATGCAACAAATCATCAAGATTATACATTACAACCAAGTGGGATTCATCCCAGGAATGCAGGATGGTTTAATTTTTGCAGATCCACAAATGTAATATACCACATCAACAGAGCCCAAGACAAGAACCATATGATCACCTGAATAAATGCAGAAAAAGCTTCTGACAAAGTCCAACACTCATTCATGATAAAAAAAAAAAAAATCCTACAGAAAATCAGAATAGATGGCCTTTACCCCAACTTGATAAAAGCCATCCCTGACAAATCATCGGCCAACATCATACTAAATAGATCAAAATTGAAAGCCTGCATTTTAAAATCAGGAACAAAACAAGGATACCCACTGTCATCACTCCTGTTCAGCATATTCCTGGAAACATTAGCTAGAGTAATTAGACAAGAGAAAGAAATAAAAGGAATAATGATTAGAAAGGAAGAAATGAATTATTTATTTATTTATTTATTTATTTATTTATTTATTTATTTATTTATTTTGGTGGAACCAGGGATTGAACTCAGGCCCTTGTGCTTGCCAGGAAAGCATTTATTCCACTGAGCCATCTCCCCATCACCAAAATTATTATAAACTCCATTAAGAAACTTGTACATTTAAAGTCAACACTGAAAAATCAATAACATTTCTATACACACACAATGAGTACACTAAAAGAGAAATTAGGGAAAGCACACATTTTAATATAACACCCCCAAAAATGAAATACTTAGGAATCAGTCTAACAAAGGAAGTAAAAGATTTCTACAGCAAAAATTATAGTACTTGGAAAAGAAAGATCAAAGAGGATTTCAGAGAATGGAAAAATATTCCTTGCTCCTGGACATGAAAAACCAACATTATGAAAGTTGCCATACTCTCAAAATTATTATAAAGATTTGATGAAATCCCAATTAAAATACCATTAGTATACCTCACAGATCTAGAAAAAATCATTCCTAAAATTCATCTGGAACCAGAAGAGACCTAGATAGCCAAAGCAATCCTGAGTAACAAAAGAAAGGCAGGAGGTGTCACAATCCCTGACTTGAAATTTTTATACCACAAAGCTACTGTGATAAAATCAGCACAGTACTGGCATAAAGACAGACCTGAGAATCAGTGGAACAGATAAGAAGATGTAGACACAACTACAAACATATTTAGCCACTTATCTTTAACAAAGGAGCTAAAAATGTTCACTGGAAGAAAGAGAGCTTCTTTAACAAATGGTCCTAGAAAAACTGGCTTTTCACATGTCAAAATAGCCCAGGCCTATCACCATGCACAAAACTACAGTTAAAATGGATTGGAGATTTAAATATTAAAACTGAAACACTAAATCTTCTGGAAGAGAAAGTAGGTAGAAATCTTAAGGACATAAGGATAGGTAGAGAGTTTATGAATAAAAATCAAACTGCATGGGAAATACTTCAAAGAACCAACCACTGAGATCTCATCTTTTTGAAAAGTTTCTACATGTCAAAAGAAATCACCAAAAGAAAAAAGGAAAAGAAAAAGAAAGAAATCACCAACAGAGTAAAAAGAAAGCTCAAAAATTGGGGAAAAAATGATAGCAGATTGTCCTTCAGACAAACACTGTTATCTAGAATGTATAACAAATTTTTAAAAAACAAGGGTCCCAGAATTCAAAGACACAATGCAAAAATGGGCATCTGAGATGAATGTATACTTCACAAATAAAAAGATACAAATGGCAGATAAATATATGAAAAAATGTTCAACATCACTGGTCATTCAAGAGCTGCAAATTAAAACACTAAGATACTATCTTATGCCAAAAAGAATGGCTATCATCAAGACAACCAATAACAAATGCTGGAGAGAGAGGCTTGAAGGAAAAGGAACATTTCTCCACTATTGCTGGGCATGCAGGATGGTACAACCACTATGAAAATCAGTGTGGAGATTCCTCAGAGAGCTAGGATTGGAGGTCCCATTCAAGCCAGATATTCCCCTTGTAGGTATTTTTCCAACAGAACTGAACGCATCATACCAAAGCAATGATATGTTTATAGCAGCACACTTAGTCATAGCTAAATCTTGGAGACAGCCCAAATACCCATCAACTGAAGAAGGTATTAAAAAAATGATATGATATTTTTACACAATGGAGTTATTATTCACTTATAAAAGAAGATAAATTTGAGGTTTTTATAGATAAATGGATGCAACTAGACACTAGTGGTGAATGAAATAAATCAGGTCCACATGTGCAAACATCATATTATCTTGCTAGTGTGAGAATCTGAAAGAGTAAATAAAATCTGAAGGGTACAATAGATACTATGAGAGGGAAAGAATTTGTTCAATGGAATGAAGAAACTGGGATGAGAAAAAGAACAAAAGAAAGAAGGGAAAAGATACATTTGTGTATGTATGCAGGAGAGTTTGAATAATTGTACTGTGATTTCACACAGCTCAGACTGGTACTGATCCCTCTGTTTTCAGCCTCCCCAGTGCTGGGATTACAGGGGTGAACCACCACACCCAGACTCCGTCACTGGCTCATTATACCCTGGGGACAGGGCCCTCACAGAATGCAGTACCTGCGATCAAACCCTGGTCCCTGTGCTTGCCAAAGCAGGTGCTTTGTTCACTGAGCAGTCACACCAGCCCTAATTTGCTATTAATAGTGTCATCAAACTAATTTTATAATAGGGCAACTGAGGCTTTGCAAGGTTACGTATCTGCCGGTAAGTAGAAAAACAGGCGCCAGACCTGGCAGTCTGGCCCCAAAGGCACCGTCCTAAATCACAGCACCTGGGAACATGGCAGGAGAGTATTCCAGTAGGAGGGAAGATTGAAGGGACAGAGCTTGTGAGGTGAGATCCTGAGCACACATCCTAATAGGTGATGGGGTTTTATAGACAAAAGTAATGAAGAGAAGATTGGTGTAAAGGAAAACAGGCCTGTCAATTTGGTAGTGGGAGCAGGGAGTTCCTCCTGATTAGCTAATATTTCCCTTCTAAACCTTGTAGCAAAATTACTCTCTAAAGATAAAAAAGAGATTAAAAAAAAAAAAAAAACAGGAAGTTAGAGACAAAGAAAAAAACTGGACTCAACAGTGGGGTTTGGTTCTCTAGAGCAAAATGGTAATTACCTGGTATACAGAGCACTCACTAGGTCCTTCTCATATACAGTTTGTGACCCACACAGAGATGTTAGTGGCAGGGTAATCCACTAACAGATCAAACGTGAGCGGGTAAAGTGCTACCATGTACTAGAGGAGGTTAAAGTTGACATCTCTGGGAATCAGAACTCTCGCAGGCAGAGGACAAGTAGTTACAGTCTCATCAGCCTGCCTTTTCTTTTTTTCTTTTTCTTTTTCCAGTACTGGAGATTCAACTAAAGGCTTTTTCACTGGTCTATACTCCCCAACCCTTTTTATTTTCTATTGTGAGATAGGGTCTCCCTCAACCACCCAGGCTGAGCTCCCATTTTGACCCTCCTGTATCAGCCTCCTGTGGTACTGAGATAACCACTGTACCTGGCTTCATTCTGCCTTTATCACTGTGTGTGTGTTCTATAACTTGCTCTACTGCTAAGGATAAGTCATTATAGCAAATTAAAAAAAAACCATAAATTTATACTGGTAGATATTTTATAGAAGTTCTATGGAAGGTGTTCAAAGAGGTTCCAAACTTGGGAAGCGAAATAATTTGTTACATTGGCAATTTCAACAAGAGATTCTGTCGAGCACTGTTAGAGGATTTCAGGAGACCCAAAGGTCACTCTGTAATGGTAACTGGCATTTCCACTATACTTTTAAGCATATTTATTATTTATTAATCAATGTTTTCATATCTGCAATAATAAGCCAAGAACTTAAAGAGCATTAGAAACATTGGAAGAAAAAATAAATCCTGTCAGTCTATTGCAACGTAGAGCATCATCGACTAGCGACTTTCACAATCTCAAGACTGATGGATCTTGGCCGGCCAAATAGCTCAGTGGACTAAAGTGCCTGCTTAGGCAGGTGCAGAGACTAGGGTTCAAGCCCGGGCTTGCTGTGCCAGTCCCACCCCCAGTGTGCACTAAGACAGCAACTGAGACTGGGCATGGTGGTGCACCCCTATAATCCCAATGCTTGGGAGGCTGAAAATAGGAGAATCTGAATCTGTAGTGAGACCCTGCAGACCCTGTACTAAATACATTTAAAAAAAAAAAAAAAAAAAGCCCCATGGATCTCGCTGTGGTCGCATATGATGGGAGTGTGTGCTCCAAGAAGGCTCGTATGTTGGGATGTTGATCAGCAGTGTGTCGATGTTAAAAGGCAGTGGGCCTTTGCAAGGGGAGGCCTAAGAGGAGGCCCTTCCCCTTCCCCTTGCTCTTTGCTTCTGGTCTGGCAAAATGATCTCTTCCCTCTCTATGCTTCTGTCCACCCTGAGGCACTTAGCAGAGCTGCTTGTATGGTTTGGACTTTCCATGTGCCCAGCTTTGGGTATTTCACTGTAAAGAGAAAACTAACAGAGACATTTTTGGAGCATCCAAAGGTCATGAAGTTTTGAAAAGCAAGTCTCTTAAATAAAGAACTTTATCTGTCGAAATATCTACATTAGTTTTGGCATCAATATACATCAATTAGAAGACTAATATATGCTACAGCAAATTTTGGAGCCCTTCATGAATTCAAAATTTACAGGGAGGGAGCCGGGTGTGGTGGCACAGCCTATAATCCCAGCACTCAGGAGGCTGAGGCAGGAGGATTGTTGTGAGTTTGAGACCAGCCTGAGCTACAAAGTGAGCTTAAGGCCAGCCTGTACTGCATAGTGACACCCTGTCTCAAAAAGACAAAAAAGAAAAAAAATTACAGGGAGAGAAAGATGACAATTATGTCCCAGTGGATAAAGTCTAGGGATGAGCACTGTATAGCCTACCCCAAAAGAAAGTGGTACTTGAGCATAATCTAGAAAGTGGGATAAGATGACGCCAGTAGGGCAGGTGGAAAGGAGTCAGCCAGGCACTGCAGCTGCAGAGCCTCAGCAGGATGAAAGTACAGCAGGTGCAGAGCAGATGTGGCTAGCTAGCTAGAGACTGAGTGCAGAAGGAACAGGAGAAGCACTGAGGCTGGCTTGTGAAGGACCTCTCTCTCTCTCTCTCTCTCTCTCTCTCTCTCTCTCTCTCTTTCTTTTGTATTTTAGGGAAGGGTCTACAGGGTGTTCATGGTCTCACTGCTAGATTAGACTTGTAGTGATCTGCCTCTTTACAGCCTCCCAAGAGCTGGGATTACAGGTGTATACCACCATGCCCAGTCTCAATTTCTGTCTCAGCATGCCCCAAGAGCAGGGCCAGCCTGACTGGCCTGGTGATCAAACCCCAGGCCCCTGCTCCTGCTTGAAGGCACTTTAATCTTCTGAGCTATTTGGCTGGCCCTTGAAGATCTCTTTATGTCATGTAGAGACTCTGAACTTCATCCTTAATACTTTGAAGACACAATGAAGCATTCAAGAAAAGCCATGGTAAGTCAAATGTGCATCTACAAAATGGAAGATTGTGACAAGTGATCTCTGCAGTCCATTGCATCTCTCATGGTCCGTGATTCTGCAAACAGTGAATGAGAGAGACAATGGAGAACTGGAATCACATGAGAGCTGCTCTCAGGCAATATTGGAGGGTTGCTTGAGCCCACTGTGGATAGGCACTGTGACGCAATTAGCTGGCATGGGGCTGGGGAGAGGACAGGTGCCAGGAGTGGGCCATGTCAGTCTAAGCTCAGTTTTACATGTAACGTGGTATTCTGTGGAAAACACTGCTGCTGAAAAACAGTAGCCTTCAAATTTCCATTTGCACTGGGAAATAAAGGATGGAGGAATCCTCCAGATAACCGCCATAGGTGAACTAAAATATACTGCTTCCAAAAAGAAAGGAGGGAAATCGACTTCCACAACTACCTACTGGTTACGTAGTGTCACAACTCCTTCATCCAAATCCATTTCATTACATTGTCAGTTCCCATTTCATTACTTTTGGCTTAATACTTCTATTCCTTTGCTGATTATCTGGGGATCTTCTGGCCTATCAAGCCTATGACTTCTAGCTAAATTATAACTATCTATATCTGAATCCTTTCCTAATTGTGTTCTCTCTAAAGCAAGGTCTGAATCTCCAGTTTCAACTTGAGGAAGGCCTTCCTGAGCCTAGTATCTTAGAGGTCACATGCAGAGCCCTAGCCCTATTATGAACAGTCAGGGCACTAACTGTATCTTAAGGACAGTAGTAGCCTATGCTCAAAGAAACTTAATACTTCCTTTGGAGAGGAAAAAGAGACACTTACGGGCGTGTCACATAAGTATAAATGGAAGTCCCCTTCTGTTTTATGGAGTCCAGCTTCATAAGGAGCCCACAGAGAAAATGCTGACTCGGTTGATGCGGTGCACTTGGGGTGAGGAAGTGCATGCCTCACTGGAAAGGTCAGGCTGAGGAGGAAATAGCAGGGCAGCCCGGCTGGTGGCGAAGGAGATGACTACAGCACAAGGGCCTGCAAGGGTGGCCAAGAGGCTGGAAACAGATGAGTCACCTGTGAGCTGAGATCAGATAGGTTTCAGTCAGGTCATTCAGCAAGAATTCACAAGTACAGAGAACGCCCCCGCCCACCCTTCCCGCGCCTCCCCAGTGACCCACGTTCATTGGAGAACTTTTTCCTTTCAGCTGTCTCTGCCTTTGGAAGTCCTCCCTCTTCTTATATTCCACACCACTTTCCCACTTCTCTTGGAAGCTTAGACAACTTATATTTTTCCAAGCAAAAAATAAAGCCAAACAAAACCAAGATCAGCTCCAGAGAAAACATTTAAGATCATGGAGCATAGGAAACACCAAAATTAGGGGGCTGATTTATTCAGCTAGGAAGCATTTGTGCTTTGAAGGCTAGAAAAATCCTAGCACTCGGAAGGCTGAGGCAGGAGGATTGCTGTGAGTTCAAGACCAGCCTGAGCTACAAAGTGAGCTTAAGACCAGCCTGAACTGCATAGTGAGACCCTGTCTCAAAAAGACAAAAAAAAAAAAAAAAAAAAAAAAAAAAAGAAGGCTAGAGAGAGGAGTCAAGGCTTGTAACTTCAGCTGGAATTCTTTTTTTTTTTTTTCTGGAACCAGGTATTGAACCCAGGCCCTTTGCACTTGCCAGGCAAGCACTTATTTTACTGGGCTATGTCCCCAGCCCCTCAGCTGGAATGTTAGTGCATTTTGTTTTTGCTTTTTATTGATCTGGGCATTAGGTACAGTGGCATCTGAAATATTTCATGATGTTCAGGAAGAAATGTCTGAAAGGAAAAGTCATTTTCTACTTCTCTGTGGGAACAAGCAGAAGCCTCTCCTACTATCCTAATTTTTTATAAACCGAAAAATTGTTCATTGACAAGATTTTGCCTACTTTCCTTTTCAAGCTTCATGCTCACAAAGCTATTTTTTGTTTGTCTTGAAGCAAATGTTCAAGCAACATCTATGAAGCTTTATTTATTTCAGTGACCCCATTCATGGGTGTAACTAGTGGCCCTGAACTGATTTAAAGATGTCCTTCCTGTTTTGTTGGTCTTCCAGCATCACACATTGGAGTGACGTGTCAGGAGGAGAGGTCAGGGCTGGAGATGCTCATCCAGCTCTGCAGCCAACCGGAGCTGCTGGGGAGTCGGGTTTCCAGGCTTTCTCCTACGTCCTTGCTGCTCGTAGCGCTGCCCCACCTCTTCTCCATGGCCCTGGGATGGCTGCACTTTACTTCCTACCCAACTGTCATTGTGCAAAGAGAAAAGCAATGAGTCATCCTGCTATAAAGTATACACAGTTAGAGTCAGAAATGAAATAGGAAAAGATGGATTTAATGCTTACAATTAGACTTACAAATTATCTGTGTACCTCCTGTTTCCTCCAACACAGGGGCAGGCTGGCATTGTGTGAATGCATGGCAACATTAAGGTCCTCCTGCTCAAATAAAAATCTTTGCTCTACAATTGCCCTGCTACACAATCTTGATCAAGTTATTTAACTTCCTTGTGAAATTTACATAATAATAGTTACCTTTTGAAATTAAAACAAAAATTAAATGCTTAGCACACTGCCTAGCATGTAGAAAGAATTTTGGCAATTGTCACACACAATCATTTTTTTCCTGCTCTTCCAATTTTAAATAAGAAAAATACTTTAGGGCCAGGGAGATAGCTCAGTAGAATAAGCACTTGCCTGGCAAGCGCAAGGTCCTGAGTTCAATCCCCAGTACTGCAAAAAGAAAAAGAAAAAAAAAGAAAGAAAAATAAAAGTTGGTAGGTATTCAAGACAGCTTATACCCAGAAAAAAACAGCTTCTAGGCAAAAATCATACCTTGTGAGATTGCCTTCAATACCTGAAGACGACTTCCTCCTGAAAACATTGAACTCACCTGCTCTCTGCGTTCTACACGTGTCAACAATCTGCTCAGGAAAGCAGACAGGAGTTGCTAAACAGATTGGTAACTCAGTTTCCTTTTATTTTATATGCATCGGGACCTTCTGTGAGCAGCTAAAAATTTAAGGCCCACATGACAGAGCTCTAGTTCCCTCCTTCCAGGCTGACCAATGATTTTTTTTCATGAGGACAAGGACCACTTCTGGAAAAAAGTGTCATTCCCTGCTGAAATAAACAAGGGCAAGAGGATTATTGGCAAACACTAGGGTGTGGTGGTGGCTGGCAGTATCCCTAGGTTTAAGACACTCTCCTCAGTGGGCCGTGTGACTTGCTAGAGTTACAAGCTGCTAGAAAATGGCTTGGGATGAAAGTGATTCCGAATAGGCAGAAGGGCTGACCACAGAGAAGCCTAGAACACACTTAGTTGGAAGTGGAAGAGGAGGCCTATTTTAGGTGGGAATCCACATTTTAAACATGTCCACAGATAAGCATGTTGCTCAGGTGAACTGTGTTCTTAAGGTTAAATGTAATAGTATCTTGGACCTATTCCCTCTCTGCCAGCTCTTTCTCCCACTCTTAAACTAGCTCCAGCTTGTCCTGGTGGCCTTTCTTTCTTTCTTTCTTTCTTTCTTTCTTTCTTTCTTTCTTTCTTTCTTTCTTTCTTTCTTTCTTTCTTTCTTTCTCCTTCCTTCCTTCCTTCCTTCCTTCCTTCCTTCCTTCCTTCCTTCCTTCCTTCCTTCCTTCCTTCCTTCCTTCCGTCCTTCCTTTCTTCCTTCTTGGCTGTTTATTGGCTTCAAATGGAGGAAGGGTGGGCAGGAGATGATTGGCTAAGAGAGCCGCACTGCTCTGAGCTCCCCCCTCCCACACCCTCCCTGTGGAACAGCTGGAATGAGAAGTGGGAGGGGAGGCCGGGATTGGCTGAGAGTCGGCTGGTGGGTGTGGTGAGGCAGCACGGATGAGGCATTTACCTGTCTAGGTAAGTCAGGAGCAGGTCAAAGGGAGAAAGAAGCAAACAGTGGGAGGTGGTGGAAGCAGTCTGTCTCCATCTCTGTCCTTTGAAATAAAAGGGCACTCTGGTCTTCTGGTCAATCCCCAACCCAGTGCAGGTGAGTGCATCATTAATCTACCAGTACTTATTCTGTAGTAAGAGAAGCGACTTCAGGGGAAGTCGTAACTGCAGGGGTTTGGGAAGGAGAGGGAGAGTGTCGCTCCACATTCCAGTTAGAGGCTTCTTTTCTGTCCTTCAGTTCTCTGCACCTAACCTGGGATCAGAGAGGCACAGCAGCTTTCTGAGACTGGGAAACTCTCATTAACTTATTTAGGTTGGGCAAGCATACTGTAGAAACAAGAAAAGAAAATAGGTTTGTGTTTGGAAATTTCCATCAATGAGCAATTGAGACAGTTGTGAATTTGGAAGGGAATTCTTGGCATGGAAGTTCTCAAAGTGTGGGATCACTCAGGTGAGGAGGGTGCCTTGGTCTTCCATTGCGTCAGTAACAGGAAATTCTTGCAGGACCTTATCAACCCAGGGCCTATCTCTATTTAAGTAAAGGGTGCAGTATGTGCATGTTTGATGGTGGTGGTTAACAATGGAGTCCTTTGTGGTCAGGTGTGCGAGTTTTTTGTGGTGGGATCTGACATTTGGGCATGTTGTGAAAGCTCCCAACTTCATGATACCACCTCATCTTTGGAAAAAGACCAGAGATAGTCCAGCTACAAAGTTGAGTTTATTTGGGTTCAACCATCAATTTTCTGACTTCGCCTGTTAATAGATCAAGTCACTGGGAGACAGAAGGCTACGTGGCTGTGCAGGACCTCACCCACAACACTACTTTGGTAGCAGCACATCTACACTGGTGAGACTCAGAGCAGCACCAGACCAGGGACTAACTTCACTTGGTGGGTCTCAGTGTGTCCCAATAGCAGTTTGTGTGACAAACATATGTGCAGAAGGAAACTGGACGTATACGTAGAGTCAGAGTAGCACATCAGTTCCCTATTATCTGTCTTGTGGATGAACACTGGCCCATACCCCTTCTTTTTCTTGTGGTGCAGAGTAGGAAGTGGGCATGCTTCAGGGCTAGGCTCTCAGGGCCTGGCTCACCCAGCCTTGAAGGACATTTGGATTTCTGGTTTTGCCAAGTGGAGCCCTAGGCTCCTCCACACTGTAAAGAACCAGCACACCATGTTCACTGCCGGAGACTGCACCACAAGAAAGAAGTGACCGACACATACAGTACCTTCACAAGGCTTCTCTGTGGGGAGGCTATTTCTGCCCATTTTTTCCCTCAATCCACTGGTGAGGGAGGCATTGAGACATTGCTTAAATGCACAGAAAAACTTGTCCATGTGCTCCTGAAAGAAGAGGTGCACATAGCATATGGTACACGGTACACATTCAGTCATGCTGGTGCTTGATGCAGTGTGGTCTCCAGCCCGAGGCCCATTTCTGTGTAATCAGCAAAAAGCAGAGACTCCAGGTCTGAGAGAAACAAAAATCTCTAGGGGCCAGGGAGATGGCTCAATAGAATAAGCGCTTCCCTGGCATGTGCAAGGGCTTGAGTTCAATCCCCGGTTCTGAAAAGAAAAAAAAAAAAATCTCTCTGACTTCTGAGACTAGGGACCGAGGTCTTGAAGAGGATGGACCTGTGCCAGTGGGAGAAGGTCATAAGGGAGGCTTTGCCCTGGTAAGAACAATGAGGGAAGGGACTGGTGCTCACCTGCTTCAGACACCAGAGCTCCATGCACTTCATTTACTCTTTTGGAGGCCTGGCTGGTTTCAGCAGCATGGTTAATATTTACTGTGTCTTTGGATGGGTGATCCCGACTATGGGCTGTGCATATTTCCTAACCCATTTCCTCCTCATAAGTCTCAAAAGTAGGTCAAAGGTGAAAGATATCAAATTCTTGCCTTGACTATTTTGCTGGTTTCTCATACTTCTTATCAGACAAAATAGTAATACTTCCAGTTTTGATGGCTACCCTGATACAACCTCCAAGTTTCAAGGTTGTAAAATTGGTAGCTGGAAATTCAGTGTTTAGGTTGGGCCAAGCTGCAAGTGGGAAGAAGAAACATATTTTTTTTTACTGTTCTAATTTTTTGAATCATAAAATTAGATATAGAGATAAGGTGTCAGTACCCAGGGCTCACCCAGCTGTGGTTTTGGAGCTGGTTTCATCACTGCAGTGAATGTGTGGGGCCCAGGTTGTGATCATCAGTGGTATTTGGCGCCATTTTTTTACTCTGGAAACATGTATATGGTGTTGGGCAATAATCTGTCTAGAAGGAAGGTGCACAGACCTTAAGGACAATGCAGTTTCAGGTATGAGGCGAAGGTCATTTGAAGAGTGACCTTGAGGATTTTCTTATTTAGTCAGGGGTAGCCAATGTATCACCTTCATTAAGCGTGTACCACCTAGCACATTGGCTGTCCCTGAAGTGTCCCTTGAGGGGCCTAGATGCACGGGATGCCCTTTCCATGCAGGTATGGGTCATCCTCGACTTCCCCTAGGAAGGGGTCACTCTCTGCCTGTTGCCATGTGAACTTGAGGATCCAGTTAGGTACGTGAGAGTACATCATAAGCAGCAGCACGATCTTGTGTGGTGTTCCTGTTGTCTGTGTGCGTGATGCTGCTTCAGGGTCTGGGGTCAGAGTCTGGCAGGCTTCTCTGGAGGAGGGGCTCATAACCACCAAACAGTGCAAGGTACACTTGGAAGCTGGCTTTGCCTCTGAAAGTAAGAGTTAGCACCTGCTCAGCTATTCAGAGAGAATATTATATTTCTTACAGCAAGTCACCTGAAATGGTTATTATCGAAATTGCACATATACAAAAAATGGAGCCCAAAACTAGACCCTCAGATCCATACCAGCTTCTGAAAAAAATGCCTTTGTCTGACACTGATTCACACCCCCAGTAGTGTTAGGTGCCTATAATTTTTTTTTTTTTTTTTTTTTGAACCAGGGATTGAACTCAGGCTCTTGCGCTTGCCAGGGAAGTGCTTATTCTACTGAGCCATCTCCCAGCCCACCTATAATTATTAATTCATCTAAAAACATCTCCCTGATGCCACTCAGCCATGTAGTCACAGGAAAATCAACAGATCAGAAGACAAAAAGCCTTCCAACAGCTTAACCCAATGGACACTCTAGCAGATGAGGTTATTCAGCCAGCATCATGTTTTCTTAGGACCTACTATGTACCTTACCTTATGAGAAATAGGTCCCCTTTGCTGTGATGGCCTCAGGCCTACAGAAGATAAGTAATGGGCTGGTGTTCTCTGGACCTATGCACTCCTTAGTGGAGTACATAGCTGAGATGACCAAAGTTCGCCCACTTGATTCTTGATACTCTCCTTTCTTTAATGTTCTCCATACTGAGGCACTGACCTCATGAAGAAGTTCTGCAAGCTATCTCACCAGTGTTGATTTCTCATAGGGCTTCTTTGGTATCTCTGTTCCTCTGGTCCCCTTCTTACCTCTTGAGAGGTACTGAGCTCTTATAAAAATCATACATGTCTAGCTCATTTGGGACATTTCCTTTTCTTTCCTTAACTCCTACCTTCTCTCTCTGCCCCATTTGGGAGGCTCTACCCAACTTAAAGAGAAGCTCCATGAAGCCGTATACTTGCCAGCTTGTAGGATTGCAAAGCTGACTCACCTAACCTAGCCCCAACCTGATGTTGTATGTATTGGCAGAGGCCAAAGGGATATCTGTCATGGTATCCAAAACCCAAGTCCCCTGATGACAGTTAGACATTTTACCTTATGTTGGGTGAGTAGCTGATAGAGTTACACTATGACATGGTGTTATGGGCAAAATACAGATTCAGAATCAGATAAACTGTATTCTAACCATCCCCCAATCTTCTCTTTCACCTTGAAATTCTCTTTGGATCATAATTTCTTTAGAATTTCATTTTTCATACAAGAGTCACCCTTGGTCTGTTCAGCTGTGATGGAAACTTTCCCACAAAGAACCATGAAAGTCCATGGGACTTCTTCAGTGGGAAAGCAACCACAGCCCCCTTTGGTACTGTTATTGCCACAATAAGTTTGAAATTTTTCCCCAAAGATCTGAAGTTGGGAAGAAGCTGCATAGAACAGTTTGGTTGTTCATCTGACACAGGTTATGGAGCTTTGCTGGGAACACAGGCAGCAGCAGAAATGACACACAGGAAGGAGGGAAACTGAGTTCATGTCAGCCTCTGTAGGTACCATGTTTCTGTCTTGCAGGCTGGGGAGCTGGCAATGACCATTGGAGTGGTGGTTGTGATGGGCTGAATACGCGATGATAGCAGCTGATAATTACTGGGTCACGAACAGTGCAAAGTGCTTAATGCGAAGTGTGGTAGTCTTATTCCATTGTAGGATAGTCTCATGTGGTGCCCTTAGGAGTTGCCACTAAGGGACCTGTCCTTTCCCCCAAGCCTGTAGTCTCTCATTTCACCAGAGCCCTTCATTTCTAAACTCTTGTTTCCTGTGCTTTAGGGAGTTAGTCTGGTCCTACATGGATCTTCTTTTTTCTTATTACAAGAATAATTTCATCTACTCCTTAAACATGAGTATTTACTACCAACTAAACCATTTAATCATTACACCAACCCTATTTAATAAGGAAAAGCAGGCTTGGTTCAAATCAAATAACTAAATAGATCAGCCATTTTGAATCTAGACCCCAATACCTCCAGGTCTCAAGCTGTCAGTCCCTGCAATATTTATTGTTTATACTAAGAAAAGTATAAGCTTTCTGGTTTGAAGAAAAGAATGACCAAAAAAGCTCCAGAAGTGCCTTTGGACTGCCTCTGTGCCACCTAGGACTCTGCCTTCTGAATGTGGTTGAGCCAGTCTGTGTCCTCCTGCCGGCTGAGGTGGTGTTCAGGTCATGGCTGATTGTGGTCCCCTTCCAGCTCTCTGCTTGCTTGGTGCCTTTGCTGCCACGCTGCCCCCAAGGCCTGGGTAGAGCCTTGCACAAGCCTGCCTCACACATGGCTTTGATTCTTCTCTTTTCAGGCCCAGCTTGGGACACTCTTCGCTTCCCTTCGCTTCCCCTCTGGGAGCCCCTTTCGCCACCCCTGCACCTTGCTTCGGGCGATGCCTGAGAGGGAGCTGTGGCCAGGAGGGCCTGGCTCAGAACCTGGGACCTGCATCGGCAGCTGCAACAGCATGACGAGCACCACCTCCATCCACTCTGGATCTGTATGTACTCTCCTCCTGCAACTGGCTACCCTGCATACGTGCTGCACCCTGTCTGCTCCCAGCCATGGCTCCCTGCGCCTTCTCTTTCATCTCCCTCATCTGCCAGTGAAGCACAATATTAGCGGGTGGTATCTACCTCTAAATCACCCACAATTTATGAAGAATAGGGTGGGGACAACCTTAGAGAGGAAAACCAGATCAATACAACTTTTTCCTCCAACTTTCCACAGGGTGAGGGATTGAGTTGAGGAAAAGAGTAGGTCTGCAATTTGAGGTCATGGTGGAAACCAGAAAACTGTTGTAGTTTGGACTCTTGAAGTTCTCCACAGTAGGTAGCCTTACTTTAGTCTTTTCCAAAGATCAAAGGAAGTAAAGTAATTAGAAGCCTAAGTTCTGGAGTCAACAGATCTGGGTATTCTATTATAAGTCATATGACCTTGGGCAAATTACTTAATTTGTCTAGGCATCAACAGGCTGGGGTTTAAGATGGGGGTGATACTAACACTCAACTCATAGGGTGATTTTAGGGAAAATATGTATGGGATAGAAAGCATTGAGCACTTACTGCTATATAGAAAAGAAACAGCCCATCTAAGAGCAGAATCTGAGAAACCCTTAAGTTGTTTATTTGTGAATGGTATGAAATTAACTAACTTTTCTGGGCACAAATTTAAATCTTACTTATTTCTAAGACTAATATGAAAGACTAAACCCGTCCTATATCCATTAGTAAACATTTCTGCATCATTCATCATTGTGACATACATAATAACCCTGGAGAACTTAGTCTTCATTGTTTTATATCTGTGAAGATTTGAAAATAGAATGTCTGTGAGGTTTGCAACTGAATGTCCAAGATGTTTAATATATTCAATGGATTTTGATGCATAAAAATGGAAGTGAATAAGCAACAGAAGCACAAAGTAAAAGTGCAGACAGTCTATGCAGAGTTTCCTCTTTTTTTTTTTTTTTTTTTTTTTTTTTTTGCGGAACCAGGGATTGAACTCAGACCCTTACGCTTGCCAGGGAAGCGCTTATTACCCTGAGCCATCTCCCTGACCCTCAGAGTTTCCTCTTGACTCTACAGGATGGGAATAAAGAGACAGCGCACTGTTCTACAGGTGGAGGCCAGTGTGAATGCTCTGTTGCACTGGACATAGAATGTGACAGAGATTAAAGGCTTTCAAAGCAAAAGGTCCATAAAGGAGAAATTAGAGTAGGCTTATCCTCGGTCAGTCTGTTCCAACAGGATGAAGGCAGTAAAAATCGTTGTTCTAGTAAATGCAAGGGCTATATCTGGGGTTTCCCATTAGGTCCCAGTCATTTATTGGCCAGGTAACTTTTAAGGGCAGGGGCAATTGAAAAAGTGTTATTTAACAGCCACCCTTCCTCTCCTGAAGATATAATTAGGGCCGTCTCAAATTTTTCCCATGTCATCCGAATGGATCTGGAGAATATATAAATCTTAAGTGTTGCAAAACATCAGGAGAAGACTCCGGCTAGGTTTCTGGCATTCTTGCTTGTCTTCATGGTCTTGTCCTCAGGCTCCATCCTCATGGCCTGGTGGACCATGGGTAAAACTATCAGATGTAGCCACAGTATCGTCTTCCAACTATCCCTCTGTGCTTCTCATAATGAAAATGACCTGCTTTACTGTCTGCCTCACATTTAGTACTAAGTTGCTTTCCCCACCAACCAAACCAACCAGTTTCTCCACTCTCCTCCCTGAAGTTAATATTTGCTTAAGAAATACACACTTACTTGAATGTTAGCCAGAGCCAAATGCCATCAAGTAAGTAAATACGCAAGGAGGGAAAATCTTGCATGGAATGTGTTTCAAAGTGGAGATTATTTAGTAAGTTTATCTATGGCTAGTCATGCTGCTGTTCTCATTGGCCGGCCAGCCAGTGGTTGGCTGCATTACCTGTTTGTCCTCATACTGTCCTTGACATACCAGAACAAGTATGCAGAGTACTTTAAAAAGTTAAAAGTCATAGCATTCAAGTTTCGGGTCAAATCATTGTGTTGTCCACATAACTCAGTGGGGTGGACACATAGCCAAAGACTTGACAAGGGTCAGGTAGAACTGGAATTAGAACTGGCATCTTCTGGTCTGTGTGCCCTTAAGCTTCCTACCCAGAACTGAGCAGGAGAAAGGCCCCTGCTGCCTGCCTGTTCCACCCTGGACATGGGTACTGGCAAGCCCACAGCCTGAGCATCTCTCCTATCCCTGGTGCCTTGTTTCAGGAAGAAACAGTTTTGCAAGTGCAGAACCAAGGCAAGGCTTCCAGCTCTTGCGCTTCCTTTCCCCACAGGAAGTTGGTTTGGGGGGGAGGGGGGACACCAGTTTCTCCAGAGAGAGAGAGAGCTCTCTCTCACCACTCCTTCTCCCTGCAGAGTGATCACAGCTATGACTTTCTATCGGCTGAGGAGAAGGAGTGTCTGCTTTTCCTAGAAGAGACCATTGGCTCATTGGACACTGAGGCCGACAGCATTCTGCCCACTGACAAGTCTGAGCCAGTGACAACTCCCCAAGGTTTCGGGGCACTCTCCATCACCCCGCTGGCTCCCCATGGTAAGACAGTCTCAGAAGCAGCACCAAGGAAATTAGTTCCTTCTGGCCACTTCTCACCTTGTCTGCCCTCTGATCCTGGGGTCACAGGCAGAAATGGGAGCCACACCCTCACTGCCCTCCTGGCTTTGTCCCTGGAGGGAAGGAGGGGCCACCTCCTTCCCTATGTCTTTCTTAGAAGTAGCAGGGGCCTGAGAGTGGAAAGTGGTTTGGTCAGTTGCCACCCTCCCATGAAGAAATTGTAAAGAAGTCTGAGCCTACAGGTTGTAAAGCAGGCAGAGAGGCCTGGAGAGCCTGAGATAGTCTGGAGAGCTAATCTGTGTGGCTCAGACAATGAGGCTGAAGGAGATAAGAAGAAAGGCCTCCATAACTTCAGTGGATGACACCATGTGGCCTTGGTTAGAGAAGGTGGAGAGCCAGTGATATTCAGGCCCGCCAAAAACCACAGTACCTGGATATATGTCCTAGTATGGTATAGGGAAGACTTATTTTTCAGAACAGTTCCAGTGGTATCAGAACGACAATCATTTATTCATTCATTTAGCAATTTGACAGTGCATTTATTGACAATGCATTAGACCATCCCTAGAGATAGAGGAGGAAATGGGGACATGGTGCTAAACTGTCCCTTGGGACTGAGTCATTGGCCTGTGGACCTACAGCTTCTGTTGGATTTAATGGAAAGAAGGATGCAATGTCACTCACTGGTATAGGGCACTGTGCTACTACACAACTGCTCAGGTCTCAAGAAAGTAAAAGTAGAAGTATACGGGAGCCTCAAGATAACTAGAGGGACTGTCCCAAATATCCCCAACTCTCGTAGATCCATAAAAGGCCTGGAGAGCCTGAATGAGGGGTGTGGAACAATCAGGCCTACCCACCAGGACAGATAATTCTCAGTCTAAATGAATTTGCTGTTATTCATCTATTAGTATAGATTAAGATGTTGAACATTTTAAAACTACTGAGTGTTCAAATTGCAACCCAAAACCTACTTATTTATTACAAAATGCCAACACTGCAATTAAACTTGAGTACTGAGGTTTTAGTGTAGAAAAATAATTCATATATTAATGTATTTTGTCCTAAATAAAAAACACAATAACATACATGCCATAGATTTGCCACCACTGGTCTTGATGATATTCAGAAAAGAGTGTCACCCATTTAAAAGCAAACAAAACAAAACAAAGCTTACCTGTCACTGGAGCTCAGGGTCTGGGACTATTTGCTCCCTCTTGGCAGCAGTGGTCTCACCTCTACACACTCTTTTTGCCCATCTGTACAGGAAACCCAGAAGAGACCATTGCTCAGCAGAGACCAGAGCCCTGGATGGTGACTGAGACCTCCTCATCTTATCCTCCCGAGGCCCAAGGCCTGGGCCGCAAGTCTGGCTCCTATAGCCTCCCAAGGAATATCCACATTGGTGGAAACCAGAGCCTCAGGCAAAGCACCACCCAGACCAACGGCCACTTCTCTGCAAGAGTCTCTGAGGGGCACCTAGCAAAGCCCAAGGAAGGAGCAGCTAGCCAGAGCAGTGAGCTACGCAGGGCACCAGCCAGCCCTCGGAGGGCCAGCCTACACCTGGACACGGTGCTCATCCCCCCACCAAAGGATTTCCAGGACGGCTGGCCAGAGCAGGGTGGGAAAGACAGCCTGCCTAAGGGGCCAGCAGAGCAGAGCCATATGCCCCCAAAGATAGCAGAGACCATGTCCAATAAAGCCAGTGAGAAAGGCACACCAGGAGGCCCTGGACAACCACAGCCCCCTCCTGTCCAGCCATCTCAAGATGCTAGAGCTAAGGACCCTTCCCTCTCATCGGGTGATGATGCAAACGTCCATTTGGCCCCCCTTACTGCCCCAAAGCCCAGGAAGCTGCCTCCCAACATTGTTCTGAAAAGCAGCCGCAGCAGTTTCCACAGTGAGCCCCAGAGCTGGCTGTCCCGCCACACTGATGCTGGAGATGCTTGCCCGACCTCCTCCTCAATGCAGGAGCAGAGGAAAGCACGGAGAGAAGCACTGAAGAAGCTGGGGCTACCTCAGGATGAAGAGGAGCCCAGCCTCCCCCTAAGCCACCCTGCCAGCTTCATCAGACTCAAGAAGCCCCCAGATCAGGCCCCTGCTACAGTCCTGGCCCCAGCTCAGCCAGCGGCTCTGGCTCCAGCCTCAGCAGCTCTTCCTGCTTCAGGGAAGGCTCCAGCTCCGACAATGGCCCCAGTGTGGGGACCTTCCCCAGTGAAGGTTCCAGCTCCAGCCCCAGCTCAGAGATCCTCTCCAGGCAAGGTTTGCAGCGTTGGCCAGGAAGCCCCTCCAGGACAGGCCACAGCTCACAAATCCATGCCAATTCCTATCCCTAAGACCTCAAAGGCAAGCAGTCCCCTGACTAAGCTGAAGCCAGACTCAGGCCTGACTCTCCAGGAGAGCAGCATCCCGGGCCTGAAACAGATGAACTTCAAGTTCAACACGCTGGAGCATTCAGGTGTCGGACTGAGCAGCTACCTCTCGGCTGAGAAAGACCCCAGCCCCAAAACGAGCACTTCTCTGGGAAAGGACTCCGTTTTGGAGCAGACATCTCCTAGCGTGCTGCGTAACTCTCGGCCACGCCCTGCCTCCCTGGGCACCGGGAAGGACTTTGCAGGTATCCAGGTAGGTAGGGTGGCCGACCTGGAGCAGGGCCAGAGCTCCAAGCGTCTGTCCTACCAAGGACAGAGCCGTGACAAGCTTCCCCGACCTCTCTGCGTCAGTGTCAAGATTTCCCCAAAAGGCGTCCCTGATGAACACAGAAGAGAGGCTCTGAAGAAGCTGGGACTGCTGAAGGAGTAGCTCTGCCTAAGATGAAGCCCAAGAGGAGCTCTCAGGTTCTACTCAGGAGCCTTTGGGACCTTAGAGCTCAGGGCAGGGTACGGAGAGGCTTTCCAAAGAAGCTTTTGCTCTCTGAAGAGAAGTGAGGGAGAGACTTGTATCCAAGCATACATTCATGTTGAGAGTTGTTGGCCGTCAGGAGCCTGCATGGACATAGCTTTACACAAGAGGGTGTGTGTGTCTATGTGTGTGACGAGATGTATATATCACTGAAATTATTTATGTAACACAAGAATCATTACTCAAAGCTTTGCTTTTTTTTTATACCAGGGATTGAATTCAGGATTCTGCGCATGCCAGGCAGGTGCTTATTCTACTGTGCTATCTCTGTAGCCCCAAAGTTGTACCCTTATTGAAGCTTTTTTTTGCAAGGGGTAGAGTTCAGCCTTCCCCAGAACTGAGTGGAGGGAGGTGGCCATGCGGAGAAGGGAAGTCAAGGGACACAATGGACATGCCAGTTACCTTAAAAATTACATTCTGTGCATGAAGGGTCCCTGCCATCAACAGAGATTCATTCACATCTTGCTGGATGTTGTATCAGTTCAGGGGGCTGGGACAGAGCCTAGAACCAAGAGAGGTGGCTTGTTATCTTTTCACTCACTGCCTCCTCAGTATCACTCAGCCCTGTGACAACTGCTCAGCTCACGGACAGCAGAACAACTCCTATGGATCTGAGAAAGCAGGATAAATAGCCATGCTCACCTCCACTTCTGCCTAGAGTATCCTTCTCCACGGCCTTGATAAGTTCAGTGAGAAACTGTGCTGCCGTCCACAAAGGGCGTGCCTGTTCTTCCTGTTCCTCCTGCTTCAGGCCTTGTGTGTGTGACTGAAGGCAGATTTCAAATGTCCTCAGTTCCCATGGTAGGAAACCAACACAGTGCATAGAGTACTAGAGCTCAGAGGAATCTTGGGAAAGCTCCCGTCCAGCACTGTTGGGGAGGATAAGGAATTTATCAAGGCTACTGTGCCATGTAGCACCAGCAGAGATGGGAACCCGTTTGGCACTGCCTCCCTTCCCTACTCTGCCACATCCACACAGACCTTAAAAGTCCATGGTCCCTGTTCATGACTCAGCCCTAAGGCCCTTTAAATTTTTTTTTTTTTTTTTTTTTATTTAAGGCAGCGTATATATACATATAGGGTCCACTGCGTAGATCGGGCTTGTAGTGATCCTCCTGTTTACAGCTTCCCAAGTGCTGGGATTACAGGCACATACCACCAGACCCAGTCTCAATCGCCATCTCAGTGTGCCCTGGGGTGGGGCTGGCACGGTAGACCTGGGGATTAAATCCCCGGCCCCTGCGCCTGCTTGCAGGTGCTTTAATCCACTGAGCTATTTGGCCAACTCCCTAAAGCCTTTTGACACCCTAAAGTGTCTTCTGAAGCATAAAAAAAAAAAAAAATGCTCAGGATAATATCTAGATTATAATTTTTTAAAGATTTATCTTCAGAAAGTGGCTGTATAATAACTCATTCTTAACCAGGCACACCTCTGCCCAGATTGCCTGACCACACTGGATGACTTGAGCAAATACCAAAAGACGGTCATGGGAGTGTGCAGTGTGGGCTTGCGAGTATAGGCTTGGTGACTAGACATGGCTAGACATGACCCTTGCTTCCCCTTGGGAAATATATCTTTTTTCATGGCTTTGACTGGGTTGGAATCCAGAATTTCTAGATGTAAGGGGCAGATAAAGCAATTGTTGGAAACATGCCCTCTATGTCTCTGAAGTATTTCTGGGCCATATCCCTATGGATCCATCCCCACCGAGTTCAGAATTTCTGAAAATGATGAGGCTTAGGATGGGGATGACACATAGCTCCTTCCTACCTGGCATGTGCTGTGTGGGTGTGGCAGTTTCTATGTACACTCCTGCACACACCCAAAAGCCTGCTGCCACATTCCTGGCTGTGGGGGAGGACGTGGACTGTCGTGTCTCCATGACATTGGCAAAACTGTGTCTTATTCCTGGTTCCCAAAAGAGAAAAGGCCACTTCTGGAAGACTGATTCAGCATGCTGCATTAAGTGAGCTGCTTGGTTGTATATTTCAAGGTACAACCTGATTCCTTATTTATTAATTGCCCTGATGAAGAGGAAATGGGAGAGTAGATACCAACTGAGACACGGCAGGAATCGGGGAGCTGGCATCCACACAAGGCTGACTGACATGGGGGGGCAGAAGTGCTACCTGCTGCATCCCTCCCGGAGAGGCAGGACACTTCTCTCCCAGGCAAACCAGACCTCTACACAGCCTGCACTTGCTACCCTCATCTTTATCCCAGTGATGTGCTCATGTCCCCAATTCTCTTAATTTGAAATTCTCTTAACCTTCCTTTGTTATTTAGAGATACCATGCATCTCTGTGTCCTTACCCTTTAAAGAGTAAATTGTGCATTAAGGCAGATCTTTGGGATTTAAGAATAGGTGATAAATCCACACTCAGACATCTTCATTTTGAAGAGAGTCAAAGAGACCCTGTGAGGACATCCGCCCGTCTATCATGTGAGGCTAGAGCTACTTGTGATGATGTCATCGGGCCTGTCCTCTTGTTTCCATACAGAATTTCTTTTCAGTCAGCCTGAGCTGGTGTCGGAAGATAGTAGTGGGATGAGAGTTACTTTTCTTAAAAGGATTTTGGGTGAAAGTGTGTAAAGATCGTTTGTTTAATTTTAAAAGCCAAAGTGATGATTCTCCCACTTGGCCTGGGGTCTCCCTGCCATAGTCTTGTTGCTGCTGGACACAAACCATCTGCCAAATACAGGCGCTGGCCTCTCCCCAGCCTGGCACAGCTGCATCTGTGTCCTCAGGTGTGTTTCTCGCTGCCTTTGAGTCACCACTCATGTGCTGCCTGGCAGTCCTGACTGATTCTGGGGTAGCAGAGCAGACTGATGTGCCACCTCATGCTGAAGTCAGGGGACAGGGTGACTCACTGGGCCTGGAGCACTAAATGTGGTCTTGCCACAGATAGGTGTGCACACATTTGTGTTTCTTTCATGGAAGGAAGGCCCAGGGAAAAAGAGGAGAACAGCACCTAGTTGAGGTTCTGGCTTGGAGCTGGAGGTGAAAGCTGAAGAGTCTACATGATGTGTGATGTATGAGATGAACTCCTCTTTCTCCCCTTTGGGTCAATTTCTGTCAGTGTGGGCAGACAAAGGTCACACCATCGGCATGTGAAGCTGTGCTCTAGACCAGCAGAGGTGGGGAACAAGGGGGTGGATAGGAAGGATTGTGTCCATCTCCATCAGGACCTAAGAGGAATGCAGATACAATGCTGTATTTTCCTCATGAGAGTGACTATGGAACATACCCATCTAGGCTCATATTCAAGTTCAATTCCATCAATCCGGTACTCTGGAGAAATCCTTCAACTTGGTGACCCTCAGAATTTTCCTTTAAAAATGGAGAAAATAAGTGGCCAAGGAGACAGATCAATGGTCTAAGTGCCTGCCTGACAAGCACAAGGACCCGGGTTTGATCCCAGATACTGCATGCCATGCAGGCCCCAGTCATGCTGGCCACTGAAACCAAGTATGGTGGCACACACCTGTAATCCCAGTGCTGGGGAGGCTGAGACAGGAGGATCACTATGAGTCTGAGCTGTGTAACAAGACCTGTATCAAAAATGGAGAAATGCCACCACCCTTTCACAATTTGGGGGATACATAAGTGATATCGAATCCATGAACTTCAGGGCTTGGCTCACTGTGGCTACTCAGCAGGTCAACATTGTCTTCTGCATCTTTGTCCTTTCTTAAGGGAGCCAAACATGGGGAGAATTGAAAACCAAAAGCTCACCCACCTCCACTAAGAGGAAAGAGAAGTTGAAGGTCCAGAGTCACAGCAAGTCTGTGGCACACCCTCCAGGCGACTCAGGTCCACCCACAAGTTCCTGGGAATTTTAAAAGAAACAAATCTTCCTAAATCAGTTTTATGCCTGGGGAGGCTGAAGTTACTGTTTTCAGCTTCCGAATCCTGAAGCCCAGATTCCCCTTGATTGTCACTTCCACGCTGCTGGTGACCAGGTCCCCCCCCCCCCAGTTTCCCCCCATTCCCCCCCCCCAAGGAACCTGGGATTGAACTAATGCCTTTGCGCTTGCCAGGGAAGCACTTATTCCACTGAGCCATCTCCCTGGCCCCTCGTGACCAAGTTTTATTTTGTTACACTTTCTCTAAGTTCCTGTATATTGTTTTATAGTTATTTTAAGGAGGAAAGGGAAAACCTTATGTAACAGGAGAGAACTCTGGATGAAATTAGAGGTGCTTAAAGGTTTTTAAATTGCTGGAGTATTAAAAAGATAGAGTAGGCAGCTTTTTTAAATGAACCAAGAATGAATTACTCATCAGGAGACAAGAGATTATGACCTGACCCCTCTAAATCCTCTGGTGTCCCTGTACCAGAGGGACACTGTGAGCCGCAGGAGTCACCACCACTGTCACAGTCCTCATTGGTACTAGGACACAAATGAGTTAAAAGTAGAGGAGATCCCAAGTTCAGGTTGCCGTTTTCTCTTGATCATTACTGCCTAGTTAAAGTATTGTCCTTATTCACCTCTTGCCATGTGTCCAGAGCTCAAAAACATTTAAGGTACCAGGAATTGAACTCAGGGCCTTGTACTTGCCAGGCAAGCACTTATTCTACTGAGCTTTCTCCCCAGCCCTCAAAATCATTTAAAACTTGATGGTGTCCAAAACTCTGGGCCAGGTGAGCTCAGCTGCTCAATTCATTGTGCTCATAACAGAGACAGCTCAGACTCCACAGTCTCCTAGCACGATAGCCCAGAAATGCATGCTACAGTAAGTCCAAAAAGGTTAATTGGGAAGCGCAACACCCTGCCAAAAACCTCACAATAGTCCACACTTTAAGTAATCCATGGGCTTGAAGGGGATTCGAGGTTTCCAATGCAACCTCCCACTTACAGAGGAGCTCTTTATACATATGTGTGTATGCATGTTTAAACACATTCTGCATATGTGCATTCAGGAAGGTGGATGGACAGGTGGGTAGATGGGAAAGATGAAGTGGAGAAAGGCAGCAAGACAGAGAACACGGAGGCCACAAGCATAGGTCTGAAAGTCAGACTCCCAGGGTCTCTGCACCTCCACCCCTTTTCCAACCATCTCTTTTTGCTTCATTTATTGTGTGTTTCAAGAAATTATATGCTGCCGGGCGTGGTGGCGCATGCCTGTAATCCCAGCACTCGGGAGGCTGAGGCAGGAGGATTGTTGTAAGTTTGAGACCAGCCTGGGCTATAAAGTGAGCTTAAGACCAGCCTGAACTGCATGGTGAGACCTTGTCTCAAAAAGACAAAAAAAAAAAAAAAAAAAAAGAAAGAAAGAAATTATATGTTAAGATAGTTTTTTTTAAAAGGAAGAAATTATCTTAAATTGTAACATGTTGGAGCCCTCTAAAGTAAGTCAATAATAATGTTCCTTGCAGTTTTTATAAGAATAGAGTCAAATGGTACAAAACAGATAAAAAATATTTAACACAAAGTGCAGTAAATACTATTAACCTTACTGGTACACACATCTGTACTGTAGGTGCCAGTGGCCCCTTCATGAGGTTGAGCCCCTTGGGAAATCAAATGACGTCAAGTTGTTTTTGCTTTAATATATTTGGTGTAGGGTCTCAGTACACAGCACAGACTCATAGTGATCTTCCTATTTTCGGCCTAGGAGTGCTGGGACTACAGGCGTGTGCCACCATGCCCAGACTCAGGAGCCAGCTTAGCATGCTCAAGGTGGGGACTGAACTCTGGTTCCTGTGCTTGCCTAAACAGGTGCTTGGTCTGCTGAGCTAACTCAGTGACCCAAGTATTTTGTTTTATTTGGAGGTTTTTTGGCAGAAGATGAGATGGGTAGAGCCAAAGCAGGGATCATACCTTACATCCCACCACACTCACCCAATCTCCCAACTTGTAGCACAACCAGGAAATCTACCTCTCTACCCATTTGGGGACCTCCATGACTTTTCCAAAAGTTCCTCACAGGCAAACAGAGGAGACTTGTTGGAATCAGCTCCCTTCCTCAGTTGTATGACTAAAGGGAGTCAGGCTGCAACAGAAGACCCTTTCAGGGTTCACTTCCTCCAACCAACTAATGCCACCCTCTTCCCAAGGGCGGAGGCACCCTCCACAAAGGCCGCCTTTGGACTGATTCCCTGCACTGTCAGCTGTTCGGATACTGGGAGATGTCTGTAACCTCCTCCCTGTGGCACTCTCCTGCCACAGTCCTTCAGGTAGGAGTGTCCTTGCATCAGTAAAATCTTCCCAGGTTGTAGTGGCTAAAGGAGATATCCATGGTTATGACATTACTGACACTTTTGGGTGGGTTGAAAACAGGCACAATTCTGTCCTCACTTTCCTAGTTCCTCCTCTGCCTCAGGAATCAGTAACTACCCTGTCCTGACCCTAGTAGCTGGGGAGAAGGACTATCCCAGTGCCCCTGCCCATCTTCAGCTCTCAGCCTCCTGCAGGAAGAGGACCAAGTCCTTCCATGATAGCTCCTCTTGTCCTCTTTCCTCATGGGGCTGCAGTGCCTCCCAGACTACTGCCCTCTCGTTTCCAGATGTAGGAGTCCAGAAGACCCAGGCAGAGCTCTCCATTTGGGAAGTTTCTGGCCAGGCCACTGCTTTGCGTGCCACTTGAATCTCTCTCTCTCTCTGTCTCTGTCTCTGTCTCTCTCTCTCTGAGAAAATAAAGTAATTATCTTACAATTAAAGAGATAGATGTTTTTTACAATGGGAGAAGGGAGTTATAAATTTAAAATAGAGCCTAAGTGCACACTATGATACTGAACTGGAATTGGAGTTCCATGTGAGTTCCTAATGAGATAGATAGGTAGGTAAGTAGACACATGCACACAAATATAGAGATGTGCCTTTGCTAGCTCTGCGCCCCAGTAGTGCCACCCCCACAGCAATGAGCACATTTGAGACCTAGACCTTGGTTTTTAAATATTATTTTCTACAAAATGACACTAGAAGTTCTTGAAGAACTCCATGACCAGAGTGGAAAATAGACAAAATGAAGGGCCGAGGAGATAGCTCAGTAGAATAAATGCTTGCCTGGCAAACTCAGGGTCCTGAGTTCAATCCCTGGTACCTCAACCAAAAAAAAAAGTAGACAAAATGAGTTTGAAATATCTTGTAGAACAAAAAGGAAAAGGAATATTTAAACTCTGCCAGCAGCCTGTCAAGGAGACATAAAAGCAAACACAAAGGCCTCTCGGGCCCTCAGGGAAAGTGAACTACCTGATAAATAAGAGTTCCAGATTATGCTCCTCAGAACAAATATAAGTAGCTAAAATTCCATGCTGCTACAATTAAATAATCTGACAAACAGCTAAATCAGAAAGAAGAGTTCATTGAACCTCAGTACAATTCCAATAAATTAAAGGTGGAATAAATAACAAAAGTAGAAGAATCATAATTGTACAAACACCATAGTGATAGTTTTTACATTCAAAGTGAATACTAAAATTGATGGAAAAAACATAAAGGAAGATATTTAAAATATTTTTCTAAAAACATAACATTTGTTGTAAGGAGAAAAATAATAACTATGCAATAAAAATCGGTCAGACACAAGTTTAGCCAAGTGATCATTACCAGAATTAACAGCACCAATTATGACGCATATCAGCACCCCAACCTTCTATTACAATGTGTAAGAAGGACATGAAGTCACTTCTGTGGGGTTCTCACCAAAAACACACAGCCTGACCTCTACCATAAGGCATCATCAGACAACCACAAATTGAGAGATATTCTATAAAATAATTGGCCAGCACTCTGCAAAAGTGCTGTAGACAACAAGCCTTGAGGAATAATCACTTATCAGAAGAGAAACAGAAACAGGATGAGTGAATGCAGGGAGGATCCGGGCTTGGATCTTGGATGAGAAAACTCACTCCAGCTTCACACTCTTGGTAGTGTGCTATATAAGATTGTTCACATGTAGGAAAGCATGCTAAAGATTATGGTAATGCTGCATTATTTGTGCAGCTTTTTTAAAGTTGAAAAACATTACAAAACTAAAAGTTAAATAATTGTTTTCTTCCAAATTAGAAGCTCAAACAGACATGGCATCCCCTTATGTCTATATTGCCTTAGTATGCAGACCAAAATCTTAAAAACACAAATTCTTGATTCTTCAGGCCATAGCATAGATGGTCCTGCTCCCTCCCTGCAGCTGCCTGCCCCAATCTTTTTGAGCTGTAAGGACCCTGCCAGCCTGTGAAATTCACCTCTCCCTCAAGGGGCTTTCCTCATAACTACGTCATTAGTGTCTGCTCCTCCAATCCTGAGCTTCACAGGGTTGGAGACCATGTCTCATGGGAGAGCATGCACGCTGCACAGCATGTAGCCTGCAGGAGCACTCAGTGGATGCTGAACAAGTGATTGGCCAGGGCACCATCAAGGGTCACCATCCCTGTTGCTCAAGCAAAAGGCAGGACACCTCTGATCCATCAGGTCTCAGGTATACCTTTTCAACATGCAAAATTTATATTGAGAGCTATGAGGAACTAGGTAGTCTGCTTGTTTACGAGGCTGATTAAGCAAATAATTAGACCTTGTCTCTACCCAGGCCCTAGGATGGAGCCTGGAAAACCCTATCCAGAAATAGAAAAACCTGTTCATCACAACTCTGCAAGTCCTTTAATGCCTGGAGATGGAACAGGGTAGGAGAGTCTAGATTCAGATGTAGGTACTCATCTTAAGGGTTGTAACAAGAGGTAGCATTTACTTCAGTTCACGTACACAAGATACAGGGCTAGCGCCGGCCCCGCCTTCGGGTGCGCTGAGCCGGCGATGCAATCCGGGCGCGGTGGCGCGCGCCTGTAATCCCAGCACATGGGAGGCAAAAAGCAGGAAGATCGCTATGAATGTGGGCTGCATGCATAGTGAGACCCTGCACCAAAAAAATAGAAAAAAAAAAAAAAAAAACAAGATACAGGGCTATTGTTAATCTTGTCACCCACCACCATGCACAGCTGCCCTCTGCCATGGGCCATCCTGCCTTGGAACCAGCTGATTATGGACCAAACCCTCCATAAACTGTGAGCTAAATATACTTTTCCATCTTAAAAAAAGAAAAGGAAAGGAAAAAAGACACAGGGCCAGGTGTTTTCCCTGCATGCTGTAGTTTGAATCTTAAATGTCCCCTGAAGACCCAGATGTCAAAGCTTGGCCTCAGGGTGGCACTATGGGGTGCTATAGAGACTTGAAGAAGTGAGGCCTCCAGGAGGTCTTTAGGTCACTGAAGGCTGCCCTGGAAGGGGCCATGCGACCTCAACGTCTCCTTGCTCCTGGTCATGATGTTGGTAATTTGCTCTATCCCACTGGCTTAGTTACTCTTCTCTCATTGCTGGGACAAATACCTGACATTCAAGCTTGGGAAAGGAAAGGTTTATTAAGCTCACAGTTACTGGAGATTTCAAGACACTGGAGGAGAGGTTGGGGCACTGCTGTGTCCAGGATGATATGCTCCACACCTCTCAGAAAGCACAGGCTAGCCAGTTTATCAGTCCGCACCTCTCTAGTCCCGCCCCTCGGGCCCTTCCCTGGTCTTCTGACCCCACCCCTCAAGCCACTCATCGCTTCTCCAACCGCATCTGCCCCCATAACTTACCTGAGGCTTTGGAGGGACAACTAGACACAAACCATAGCACCCACATGCCTCATCATCGCCATCTGATGCCCCCATCAGACCCTAAAAGTAATGGTATCTCCAGTTGTGGACGGGACCTCCAACACTCTGTGAGGACACCTTTCTGTCATTATAAGTTGATTGTATCAGGTATTTGTTATAGTAATGGAGAACTGACTAACATACCGCATGTCCTGTTTAATCCTCAAAAAAAAAAAAAACAAAAAAAAAACCAGTATTAGTGCCACTTTTAGAAGAACGAAAGCATAAAAACATTCCCTACATCACTCAGCTAGCAGTGAGTGTCAGGGCTGGATCGTCCCCTGGCTCCTGGTAGCATGGCCTTGCCATAAGCAAACTCCCTCACTCTTAGGAACTCAGCATCCAAGCGCTCTTTCCTGGCTCTTCAAGTGGTGAATCACTGTGGGTTGCAGCACAGAGGGTTGTCACACTTGCTCCTTCCTCCATGTGGCAGTTGGGTCCTTGGAACCAATCTCTTGACGTCTCCATCATACTTCTTGTTCTTAGAAGTTCTGATTCCCTGTTATGGGTACATGTTTGCAGCACAAATGATTACATTCATCACAGAGAGTTGGCATCACAGACTTGTTTTGAGGATCACACGAGATCCATGTGCTCGGCCTTTTCAGTGTATGTCTGTTAGTGACTCTGCTTCTTCCCTGGCACAGAGACAGACCCAGAGCGGGGCTGGATGAAGTTGGTTGCTGGTATGACGATTAGCATCTGTGCTGTGAGAGGTGGAGGGCTTTGGTCTTGCTGCCCACTGGCACTCAGAGCCAGCTCTTAAACAGGATCCACAGAGCCCAAATGCCTCGCTTTTCCATTTCAAGTCACCTTTCTGAGCCCATTGTGAACAAAGCATTGTCACATTCAGTACCTCACTGAATGCTCTTCTCTCCTTTTCTCCCTCTCTCTCTTCTTCTCTCTGTCTCTGTTTCTCTCGGTCTTTCTCTCTGTCTCTGTCTGTCTCTCTCTTTCACATGCACACACACACATTCAGGCTGACAGAATTCCTAAGTTGCTCAAATTCATAAATTCGTAGTATGTAGATTAATGGACTTGAACTTGGGTTGCCTGCCTCCAAGGCCAGTGCTGTAAAAACACACAGATCGCCAGAGAGATGGCTCAGTGGAATAAGTACTTCCCTGGCAAGCTCAAGGGCCTAAGTTCAATCCTGGTTCTACCAAGGAAAGAAAGAAAGAAAGAAAGAAAGAAAGAAAGAAAGAAAGAAAGAAAGAAAGAAAGAAAGAAAGAAAGAAAGAAAGAAAAAAAGAAGCACACAAATGACTTAGCAGACACATCAAACAGCCCTGAGGTTTAGGTACAGGTAGAATTACCTATTTTATATATGAGAAAATGAGTTTCCAACCATTGATGGGCTCTAAGAAAAACTAGAGACAAGAGTCCAGGCCCCTGGTTTGGTTTACTATTCACTCACTCACTCACTCACTCGCTCGCTCACTCACTCATTCACTCACTCACTCACTCACACATGCATGCACATACTGTTCTCTGACTTATACCAGTAGTGGAAAAGTGCAGATGAAGAAGGCAGGCCCAGATCACAGCAGAGCTCAGTGCCCAGTGAGAGAGACAATGGCCTGCAGTTACAATAAACACAGTAAACCGAGAGAACGTGGAGTGACGTTCTCAGAGAACATGGGAAAAGCTTGGAGAAAAACTGTTGCAGAGAAAGTGGCTCAAGCCAGGAAAACATGGAGGAGCACAGCATGTTTGCACAACTGTCTACAATAGATCTTGCCAAGGAAAGAAGCCAGAGAAGTGGGCAGTAGGAGACTGTGGATGCCTCGTGCACTGTGTTACTCTGCAGGCAGTGGAAAACCAGTGTGGTTTTAAAGTAGGAAGATGCTAGGTTCAAACTGCATTTTACAAAGGCTCTGTCCAAGGCTGAGAAGAAGGGAAACTGGGTTAGAAATTTTAGCAGCCAATAACGCACTTGGCTACAAAGAACAGAGTGCCCCTTAGTATAAATGCAAGGGAGGTTTTCTGTTTTTGTTTTTGTTTTTCCATCAGGAGACGTCTGAGGGCTGGTGGCCCTGACCTTCATCTAGGCTCAAAGCTCTGGGTTTCTCCCTGCTTTTCCCTCAGTGATGATAAATGTTGGGGGCCATACATTCACAATTGCTAGTTCTGCAGACTTTTCTCAGGGATAAGTGGAGGCTTGGGATGAACAGAATCACCCTTTGCAGATTTCCCATTAACTCTTTAGGGATGGGGCATCCTCTCCCCCTTAGCATAAGATCATTTCTGCCCTCTTGAGTCATCCCAGGACTACTGCTGCCACTGAGTTGCTGACCTCTGAGCCTCCAGCCACCTTGAGGCTTCCACCACTCTCCTGTCACTGCATACTGGCAATAAGTAGGATCTGGCCTGGAGTGTCTGTCTCTGCCATCTTGGGATTGGCCTCTCCGCCCTCCTGCATGCATTATGAAATTTGTCTCTGTTTCTCATTTCATCCTTTGCTATAACACTCATACAGATGGCTGGGGATCTTGGCCAGGTCCCCCACATGCAAGATGGTGGCCCTAACCTTGCTGTTGATACTCAAGAATAAAGATTGATAATAACATGTGGAAGTTGTATTCTGCCCCACTTTTTCTTTTTTAATCAGAAAGCAAAATCTTTCCCAGAAACTTTCTGATACCTTTTCAAGTCTCATTGCTAGAAAGAACTGTCACACTATCTCCAGCTTTAAGGAAATCTTCTCCTTTTCACAGATGCTTGGGAGAAGGGCTGGGTCTGGGGATTCTATTAGCTGATGCACAGTGTCCCCAAAAGTCCAGTGAACAAGGGGTGGCTGTAACAATTCTAGATATGTTCAGGAAGCTAACAAGCAGCTGGAGGATGATACAATATAAGGTGAAGGACAAAGAGTTGAAAATGACATCCACATGGCCTGGACAGGCAAGCAGAATTCAGTTTGGCACATAACTGAGTTTCAGGTTGCTGTGAGATGCGCGGATCAGACAGACTGTAAGGTGACAGCTCCAGAGGGAGAGACACAGAAGCTGAGGTCATTACGTGTAGGGAACAGCTGACCCCGAGCAAGGATGAGCTTGTCAGAGGAGGGTGAGCAGAAGAGCCTGGGTCCCTCCTGGCTGAATCTCTGGAGACGCTGACATCTCAGGAGGCAAAGGACGAGCAGTCCATGGAGAAATCTGCACCTCCAATTTCTCCATAGTCCTTGCTGTGTCTAGCATCTCTAGTGTTAAAAAATTAAAATGAACCCCCTCCAAATAAATAAATAAATAAACCTTTCTAACCCCACAATCTCGAGATCAAGGCTGTCCAATGGAATTTCTCCGATGATGACAATGTGTATACCTGTTCCATCCGGGACAGCATCCACTGCCATGGGCTGCTGTCCAGTGCTTGAGTGCTCCGTGTGGCCAAGGAACTGAGGCTTTACCTATTTCCCTTTGCTTGTCTGCACAGCACTCACCACTATCTAATCAGTCTTTGCTTGCTGTGCTTATTGTATTTGCTTTCTCTTTTCCTAACCAAAAGGTGAAGTGTGCGGGAGCAAGGACTTTTTCCATCTTGCAAAATTCCTGGTATATCGAAAGTGCTCATTAAATATGTATTCAATAAATATATAAAAGGGGACAGCAAACAGGAGAGAGAGAGATTTCCAGAGTTAGGAGTTGCCTCTTTCTCCACCTTCTCTTCCCCTATTCCTTCCTTTGCTGACCTAGCATCTCTCCCACTTTCAAGCACTATCCTTGGGAGAGGTGTGCCCACAATCAAGTGTTTGGCAAACATTTAAAGAACAGGGTGTGTTGTACTCAGGCTATGAGTGGAAAGAGGGAACTCCCAGGTCATGAGGGAGTCACTAGTTCTGTGTTAGAAAGATTCTGAGGTAGGGGATGAGAAGGTATAAAAATCCCTCATCCTGAGACAGGAAGCTCTGAGCAAATGCCCATCCCTTCACCCTGCATACTGCATTCAGAGATCACCAAACGAAGCCTAGACTCTGAGCTGCTGTCACCTCAGCAAGGATCCTGGCAGGGAGGGAGCAGTGGTCTGCAGCTTAGCTCCAGGCACAAGAGGCCCTTCACAAAGACCCTGGCCTCATCAGACTCTTCCTCTCTGCAGATAAGCTTCAGTTCCTTTCAGGAGAAGCCAGGGCAGGCCACTGTAGTGAGGGCTCCCATCCTGTCAGGAACTCTGTCCTATTGAATGGTGGCTGTAGAGTGGGGGAGACATGTGGATCCTGACCTTTTATCAGACTTCTGCAAAAGCTCACTTATATGCCCTTTTCTGCACCCAGCAATTTTGTCCTTGGCTCTGAAAGAGGTGGGACTGAGGGGAGGTGAGCACGTGGGGCCCTACACTAAGCTTGGAACTTCCCAGCATCCCTCACAGCCCTGGAGGTAATTACAGATCACTTGACTGTGGTCACACACACACACACACACACACACACACACACACACACCCCTGTAATCTTAGCTTCTTGGTAGGCTGAAGCAAAAGGATCACAAATTTAAGGTCAGCCTGGACAATTTAGTGACAGCAGTGCCAAAATAAAAAGGGAGATGTAGCTCTGCAATAGAGACTCCTAGATTCAATTCCCATCAGAAATTCAATTCCCATCCTCCCTCAGGGCTGTGCAGTCTCTCCCTCCAAAAGCCTAGGATGGTCTTCCCTCACTCTCTGCTCTTGCTCAGCCCCACACAATTTGTTTCTTAAGTTATACACGACCTCTTGGGTTGGACCATCTTATCACAGGGACGGGGCCCTACAGTGCTGCCACACCCAAAGGTGAACAGAGTCCACCATGCAAGAAAATCCATTCCAGCGCCATCAGCACAAGCCTTTATTCTCTTCTAACTTGACAAAAGGGAGATGCCATGTGGAAGCTTTGCTCAGGAGGAGGAGTTGGATCAGTGGCTGTTTGAGGAATGGAAAGGAAGAGTCAGGGCTGAAGTCATGGTGGGGCAGCTATTGAGAATAAAGAGGGGCATGGGCCTCACTGGGAAATTCTCAGTCCTTCTGTGTGAATCACAGCATTGAAAATGAAGCTATATGACACAGAGATGTGCCCCTTCTGCACCCCTTGGGTGTCAGCACCAGTGCTGCCCTTGCTCTGGCTGCACAGCCCAGGGCCTCAGCCAAGCTGGCCCTTGGAGCTGACAAGAAGAAACGGGGCCCTGTGGACAGGGGGAAGAAGTGGAAGCTAACAAGGAAGAAAGAGTCTTGTCATTCTGTCCCTGGTTGAAGAAGGGAGGTGCAAGACACTGAGTGTCTGAGGAGTGGATGAGACCAGGAGGGACCTAAGAAGGCTTAGTGGGTGCCACTCTGGTGCCCCTAAGCTTCCCACAAGATTTGCCACCTCTCCCTCCATAGTCATCAATATGAATACATTCATTAGCATAAGACTACCACTGCCTACCCTTTGAGACATCCCATAATCCCCTCACCATTTTTTCCTCAATCAGTGCCAAGGTTCTGACTGCCCCGTGGCCCTTTGTTCCTTGTGTACAGCTGGTCAATCCAGTTCCCCACTGCACTGCCATTTTGTCTCTTGCTCTTTCTTTTTGCCTTGCACTGTAACACCTGGCAGGACACCAAGGACTCCCTGCAGGGGTCCCCAATAAAGGAGGTGGTTGAGCTTGCCAAGCTTATGATAAGAATAGACTGGGTGAGCTTTGTAGACCTGTTGTGTGCTTGCCACTAATTACTGTGTTGTGAAAATTTGACCATTTCCAGTGTTGCAACTCTACTCATATGGAAAGAATCATGAAAGGTTTTATAGCTTTCCACTGTGTCCCCTTGAGGAGGGAGAAGTTTGTTTTCTAAGTATCCCTGAAGTCCCTTATTAATTCCCTCTTGTCCTAACGCTCATTTCTCTTACTCTAGGTTGCAAACTGGTCTTGATGGTTTCTTAGGAACTGGGAATAAGGCAAAAAAAAGGTGGCCCTTCTCTTTATTGGCCTTTGATTTCCCAGAGAGTTGTTCTGAGTTCCCACAGAGACATGTCTCTTTGGTGTTCCTTGCAATGAATGATAGCAACTTGTTTGGGAAGATACATTGCCTCTGGGAGTTATAAAATTTTTTACTTGTGCTTTTTTTTTTTTGCAGAACTGGGGATTAAATTTATTCTACTGAGCCATCTCCCTGGCCCCTTACTTGTACTTAATAGATGACTATTAGTTAGTGAATCCCTTTCATTTCAGATAGCTGCATGGGCAAGTAGCACCGGAAAGGCATATTCAGAGATTATATAGATATTTAGCTTCTGCTTTTTTCTAATATGGATGCCCATGTAAGAGTTATAAGCCCTGCTTTTTGAGCAGAAATCCCTGGAGGAAGTGGTTTGGCCTCAGTGACCCATCATGAGCCAACAACCACATGACCTTCCTTTTGATGTCCTTCTTGGACGAAGCCACTTCCATCACTAAACCAGAACCCCTCAGGGGCTTGGAGGTTACTGATGTCCTGCCTGCTTGCATAGGTCTGGAAAGAAACCTGTTCACGAGGGTGGCTAACCTCTGATCTATAGACATGAAAAAGACAGATTAAAAGTAGTGCAAGTTGCTATGATAACCTCAGGGGTGTGTAGAAGCATGATGTGGTAAGTTTCAATAGGTAAAATCTGCTTTAGCCTTTGCTAGAATTTGAGACTTGCCCTCAGTTTTTCTAGTAAATGCTTTCCTACTAAGGCAGTAAACACTGGGGGACAATTAAAACCTCATGGTTGAACATCTCGCCTTCAAATGTTCACACTGGCTTTCCTTTTTTTTTGAAAAACTGGGGATTGAACTCAGGCCCTTGCACTTGCCAGGGAAGCACTTATTCTACTGAGCCATCTCCCCAGCCCCCACACTGGCTTTCCTAATGGGTGCTCAGCTTTCCTCATTGCTGGAGGAGCTTGGCTGTGGTACCTTTGGGGGAGCTCTGATGCTTACCTTGAGCACTGCTTCTTAGCTCCAGTTCAGATTGCTCAGCTGGCTAACACAGACCCTTCGTCCCACTGGCATAGACTTTCTAGCTTCCACCACTGAGCTCGAGCCTTCCTAGCACAGATCCGTGGAATAGGATTCAGGTCCTCAGCTGAATTCTTTAGTATTTATTGTGTGGATAGATTTCCTCCACTTGTATATGATTCTTGGTTGATTCCTTATAAACTAATATTATAAAATGTGTCCTGTGATATATTGTTCCCCTTGCAAAAACCTCAAACCATGAGAGTCTCCTTGCACCAAAGCAGGGTCTGGGTGATGATGGCCTGGTACAATGATGTACCCAGGGTTCAGTCTTCTTGCATTTACAGTGGAGATTTTCCCTGGATTGTGTTGGATTTTTTCCCTTCAAAATCTTGGGTTGTATTAAAGCATTGCCAGTTGTGACACTTACAATTCTGGCCCCCTCCTTTTGCCCTCACCTAGATCCTGATTGTTGGACACAGAAAAGGCCATGTCCAGCAACTGGGTCATAAGAGCCCTGAGATCCATCTGAAGTTTTGTAACTTGTGCCAAATAGTTGGAACTGATTAAGAAATGAAATGATGTCCCACCAGTACCTGACCCTCCCTGGAAGTTGCATCTAGTTTTGTATATTTTATGAAAAGTTTCTACTAATCAGCTATGTAAGGCAGCTGGATTTGCCTCTTGCCCTGTATGACCTCTCTCACCTTAGCACAATTAGCAGATTGATAATGTATCTTTTCCTTCCCATGATAAGAGTAGCTATCGCATGAGACATCATTTTCAGCCCATCACTAGTGTTATGATCTCAGTTTAGTTCTGTTGGAGAAATAAAACTTCTCTAGGGTGGTTTCCTTCCCTTTTAAAATACATTCTTCCTCTGCATAGCTTTTATTTTTTTTTTTTTT